>WEIT01036010.1:43386-58846 GCA_013389985.1 Dryoscopus gambensis | reverse complement strand
AAAAAAAAAAAAAAAAGGGCAGAGTTCAGCAGAACAGGATGGTTTTATCTGACCACCTGGGATCCAGAAAGCTGGCTAGGAGGTACAGTGAGTATTTTAACCCTGGTATCCTATCTCTACTAGAGTTCCTGGCCACTCTAGCTCGTGCTCAGAGCTGCATCTTCAAAACACAGGTTACTGATGGAATGAACACACTCAGGGATGTCGACTCTCATGTGGACTTTCTATCACATGGGTCCATGACCATATTTCTACCAAACTGAATCGAGCAATAGGAAAAAAGAAAAGACCTAACTTGAGGGACTCACATGTGGTGTTGTAGTGACTTACCAAAACATTCCTATTACCTGGCAAATTCAATAAAAACCAAACAAGCATCCAGACAAATTGCAGATGGTGGCAAAAAGTTATGCTGGAAAATACTTTAATAATGGCCCACATAGCTCTCTCTGGAAACAGAGTTTTAAACAGAGTTTTAAACAGTGCTTCAACAGGGATTGAGACAGGACAGAGCTGTTCCTAGGCAGGGTATGTCCAGGTACCACTTCCTTCTTAGCTGTTCAGTGTAAGTTAAGGGGTGTATGGATCTGACAGTAATCATCAGTGCTGAGCTAATATGAGAAAATGGACCATCCACTCAAAATATTGACCCAGGATGGAAATACAGCCATGGTCTGTGTGAATTTGTAAGAAGGCAGACCCACAGGTCTGCTCAACTTACTTTTTCTCCCAGTTCATTTTTTAATATTTTGCAACAGAAACAGGAAATGTTTGATGTGAGGCATCTTCAAGACTTAGTGTGACATTGAGAAACTTTGCACATTCTTAACCTTAAAGGCACATTCTTGGAATGACATCCGATAACTTTGCTCTTGGCTCCTCAGACAGGATGAAAAGCGTTTCCAGTGTGCGTCAATTCATTGTTTAAGTGTTTTGACTAATGGCCTCAGGTTTAAAAAAATAATCCCAAACCCTGCATCACATTCATTCTGGAGTAGACTGCATCCAGCTGCACTAGCAGCAAGCCAGAGGGCAGGGTAAAGGACCCTTTATGCACCCACTGCTACCCAAGCAAAGATGGTCACAGTCCCTGATCCCTCAGCATACCAGGATCTGTTTCTTCCAAGCACCAGCCCAAGGAGTCCCAAAGAAGCAGAGAGCCCAGCAGCTCACGGAGTAGCTGGCAGTGCATGCTGGCAAATAGATGAAGGCTGCACACCCAGAGGTGCTGTAGCTGTGGCTACGTCCCTTCTGGGCGCTAGGGACATGGGAGAGGAAACCTCCCTCCCTGAGCAGATTTCCTCCTGAAACGCTCTTCCACACAGACATTTCCACAAACCAGTATCTTGGGATCACAGATAATACACTGCTATTAAACGTGAGCTTTGCATAAGAACTAAGGTAAGAAAGACTTGGGATATTGGTAGATGAAAGATTCTACTTGAGCCGGCAGTGTGCGCTCATAGCCCAGAAAGCCAGTTGTATCTTGGGCTGCATCTAAAGCAGCGTGGCCAGCAGGTCCACGATTCTGTCTCTCTACTCTGCTCTTGTGAAACCCCACCTGGGGTGCTGCATCCAGCTCTGGGGTCCCCAGGACAAAAAAGGCATGGGCCTGCCACAGTGGATCCAGAGAAGGGCCATGAAAATGGTCAAAGGGACAGGACACCTCTCCTGTGAAGAAAGTCTGATAGAGATCCTTCTGGAGAAGGATCTAGGGACATGTTTTTGCAGCCTTTCAATATTAAAGAGGGCTTATAAGAAAGACAGAGAAAACCTTTTTACCAGGGTCTGCAGTGATAGGACAAGAGATAATGATTTTAAACTTCGAGAGAGTAAATTCAGATTAGATAGTAGGACAAAATTCTTTACTTCCCCATCCCTAGAAGTGTTTAAAGCCAGGCTGGATGGGGCTCTGAGCAACCTGGCCTTAGGGGAAGGTGTCCCTGCCCATGGCAAGGGGTTTGGAACTAGGTGGTCTTTGAGGTCCCTACCAACCCAAACCGTTCTGTGGTACTATGGTTCAATAAATCCCATGTATAATGGCACTGACAAGGCTAAATTATCTGAACCTCTGAATAAGACTCATATGCCCTTAAGCTGACAGAGATATGCACTGTTTGCCCATACAAGGTTCAGAAGCATCATAACCTCTTAATTGTGCTTGCTAACACAGGGTAGAAGCAGTGGTGCTGGGCTCAGCCCCTGCCAGTCTCACACACACTTTCTTGGGGATTTTGTTTGTTGCTTCAGCACTGAAGAGGAAGGAGTGAGGATCACCACCACAAACAGCCTAGTGCAGCCAAAATTGTTTTAATTTGCCCTTCCTGCCAAGTCCTTCTCCCTGGATACATTCGCTTCCTCCACCTCTTCCACGCAGCAGATCTAACCTGGGAAGTGCACTCCCTTAGAGAACATCTTGGGGGAACATTGATGAGGAAGACAGCGAGGGAAGCCAGTTGGGAAGGGATTGCGTGGGCAGAGCAGGACGCAGCAGTGAGGAGGAAGGAAGGAGACAAGGCAGCACAGAGGACCAGAGCAAAGCCCTCCCATCACCTTTAGTATCTGGCTGCATATCCAGGCAGGAGACAAGCACAGAGGAAAGCAGCTGAAGGCAAAAGGCAGCCAAGAGTTATGAATTTGTGGATGTCTTTGTTGGCAAAGCTACGAGTGCTGCATTTTGGACTGGATGGGACCTGTGATTTTGTTCCTAGGAATAGCATATCGTAACAGCCATGTAGCTCACCAAAAGGCATTCTACATTTGCCTGAGCTCATTGGAGGAACACAGACAGCTGGTCACTTGCTTAAAGAAGTAGGTATTATTTTAATGATGATTTTCCTGCCACAGCCATTCAGCCATCCAGTTGCACTGAAGAAAATAAAAGGACCTTGTGGTTGTAGATAACTTTCTCTAATACTAAAGAACACTTGCTGAGGCAGTTTTACCATTTTTCAAATAGCTTGGTAAAGCAGTACCATATTTGTTATTAGGGATCTCATGAAATTGTCAGACCTGCTCCTGTAAGATATCTGGCTCCAACAGTGCTCTGGATCCAAATACCTCACAAATTAAAATGTTTCAATGAAGATCTAACTGAAGCTAAGTGTGATACATATCTTAATGTCTTCCTCTTAAGGCCATTTAGTCTTTCATCATTCCAAAGTTAACTAGCTGCTCCAGGATTCACTGAGGATGAACCAGGAGCTTTTTTCTAGAAGCAGAATAGATAGCTTTGAATACCCTGGCAGATGAAGTGGAATTAAGTAAACTCCATGAGAAGGGAGACTTTAGATACCTCAGTATTGACAGAAAAAGGCTCAGTTTAATTTCAGAGCTAAATGGTACCACTCCTACCACACCTACCTCCTGTAGGACATCCCCTTCTTACCACACTGCAACCGGCACTGGAGATGTGGGACTTGATCCTCATACTTAGACCTAAAAAATTGATTGTTATCAGGTGAATAGATAAAATGTAGGCATTTAATCCAAACTGGCTGCAACTAGTTCTTTTTATGGTTAGGTTAAACTCTTTTGCATTGTTGGTGGTGAAATGATTCACTGCTGTAAAATTTTGTAGGTGGTGGCTGTTCGGACAGGATGCATTGTAGGCGTTAGAAAGAGGACAGGAAGAGCTGTGCTCTGCACAGGCCATCTGCAGTTCACAGAAGGTTACATTTTTAGTAAAGGACAAAAATGAAAGGCCAGATTCTGTCTACTTCCTTGCTCCATCAGTGATAATGCTCCATCCATGCATTCCTTGCCCAAATGACTGAGCAAAATTCTCTTTGAATTTACTGAATTGGAAATGTAGGTTTTAACACTGTAGATACCAGATGTTTTCTTCTCTAATTCTTACCCTGATGGAACTGGGAATTGTTCATATTGGGCGTGTGCTGGATGGCGTAAGTCGTGAAGAAAGTAATTCTGTTCCAACAAAAATCCCCCACTTACTCAAGCAAACTCTAAGTCAAAAATTGAGAAAAAGGCTTGTGTTATCTGGTGGTCATGGGGCTGGCAGGAGCTGGAGGGTGTTACAGTCTTAAGAAATAAGATTTCAGTCCAGTGTGTTTCCTTTCCAGGGGTGGAATGGTTCAGACCAGCGAGCAGTATGAATTTGTGCACCATGCACTGAGTCTGTATGAAAGCAGACTTTCTGCAGAAGCTGTCCAGTGAAGCCAAGGAGGGTAAAACCAAGTGTCAGTCTCTTGAGGTAATTTGTTTCATTACCTACCAGCAGCTTCTTCAAGGAGTTTACTGCAGTGGGAAAGACGGCTTTGAGGCCAGCTTCTGGAAGGATTGTGGACAGTGCAAAAGTACAGAGATTTCTGGACCCTTACTATATATGAATGTATTGTGAGCTTCCCAAAAATGATTTATAAAGAAGGTACTGTACTGAAACTACACATGGATTTTGTGTATGTATCTAAAGGTGGGTTTAATTCTGTAATGCTGATATCTGCCATATGGAATGTATGTATGTGCCACTTCTGCAGTCAGATGGACATTGGGACTTCTACAGAAGAAATGTTTAACAAGTGTATAAAAGCTTTGACGTTTGCAAACTGTCTTGTGAATGGACTGTCAACTGTACTGTAAAGTGCTATTACTGATTATGTGGTGAGCTTGTTTCTTGGCCACATAATATTCTTGCTGCTAAAATTGCAAGTGTTCAACTATGGATTAAAAAAAAAAGGAGATAATAAAAAAATTAAAGATCTTGTTTTTGAAAATATTCAAAAGCAGTTAATATTTTATATGGAAATATATGTTCTTCATACTATTAACTATTAAATATGTATTTACTGTAGGTCTTACAGAGCAGTTGCAGAGCACAATGTCTGTTATTCAGTGTGTAGTATGTACCCTATACTGTTGATTGTCTTAGAACATGCTTCTGCTACAGACCTGAATCCAGTGTATTTGTAAACTGTGTAAGTCATTCTACTTTTAAAAGAAACTTTGTAGCATATATTAAATGGTAAGGATTTTAAATATTTGTCTGTCTTTTATTAATACAGAAATTTTTGCATATGTTGTTTATCTGCTCTATCTCTTTCAGTAAGAGATAGATGCCTTTAGTGATATGGACTCTTCCATGACAGGTTATACAAGAAAGAAAATGCTGCTATGACTGTTTCCTTTATTGTTCAGTAAAAGCTGTTTTTAAGAGATATGCGAAGTTGGCATTATAACTTACAGCACTGGGAAGTCTGTTTACAGGGTATAATGAGTTTTTAATGCAGTGATGTTGACTTTGCTTCATACTGCTAATAAATTACCCTTAATATAAAACAGTAACTGAAGTCTCTGTTCTTGCATAGAGTAGTTAATGCACACACACTCTTGTACCTCCATAAACAGGCTCAGCCCAGCACGATTTGGTTAGCCTCCACCATGGCCTCAGACCACTTGGGAACCAATCCAGGGGACACAGGCAATCCCCCACTGACATGGAGCAAGGTGCACCACCTGATGGGAAGGCCTGGATTCCTCAGGGGCAGTTTCTGTAAGACCTGGTACAGATGCCAGAGCTTTGCCTCCTCCTCATCCCATTCCTCCCCACCCTCCACTTGGCTTTTAGAACTTGTGGAGTTAGAAATATCAATATTAAGATTTTGCTTGATTATGTATAGTTACAAAAAAATACGTGTTTGTTCCCTGGATAATACAGAATATACTTAGTCAGCACCATTCAGATGACCTGTAGATTTGTAATAGTTCACAGGCAACCAATTACAAAAAAGTATGATCCCCTTTCTTTTAATCTAAAGAGATTCAATATAATCTTTTAATTTCCCAGATGTTTGAAAACGTCTCTTTTGCTTGTATTTTTCCAAAATATACCAACTAGTAAACCGAAGACTTAATATGAAAGGACAAAGTGCTTAAAAACCCCCCAAAACAATTGAATAGAAGGAAGTGCTCGTCACTGACTTTTTCCCCCTGTGAAGGCACATTTCCTTCCTAGCCTTCGCTTCACTTATCTGAGGTGGGTTTTTTTAAGAGAAGCATGGGGAGTTGCTAGAGGGAAAATGGATTCTTTATTTCACGTCCTGGTTTCTACCTGTCTTGCCGTGACATTCTCAGGTAAGTGTCTCTCCCCACTTCCCCTGTGCCATATTGCCCTTTCTGCCACTGAGCAGAGCCCTCCGGCACAGCCGGTGACTTACAAAAACCGAGTCACCTCTTCTCTGGGCTTCATAGCAGAGAAATGAGGGGCAGGGCCAACATAGCCCGTTCTGTTTAGATTCCTTCCAAAGGAAAATAAACTGCCTTCTTCTGTGCTGGAGGTACATCTTCTTTTTTTTAAGAAGATCTCCTGATAAACAATCCAGGAGCTGAATTTTTGGGAAAAATGCTTCAAAGGGGAGATTCCTATCTTTCATCAATCCTTTGTGAAACTTTAGGAGACAGGAGCTTTCTGTAATGCTTAGTTAGAAAATACCCAGGTCTGTAAAAACAGGGGAATGACAACATCAACTGAAGGAAATAAATACACATTTGGTTTAGCACTTTGTAACTAATGGGGCTGGAAATGTTTGAGTAACTGAGATTAAAAACAAAGAACAACATTAACGTGATATGGCAGGGAGGCTGCATTTGAAATAACCAGTTCCGTGTTCTGTAACAAGTACGCATTTTGCATTGGTAACTTTGTGGAGTTTTGATGAATGCATTGTAGTTTTCTTCATTTGAGTAGTTGGTGTTGATCTTTAAGTGTGCTGACATAGAGAGCTAATCTTACCTGAATTGGAATGGTTACAAAGTTAATAGCAAGAGACGTTGGAATAAATCCAGTACAACAGATGTACTTCCTATCAGTAAAGAACCTCCATTCCTGTAACACAGGCACTGAGAGAAACACAGATTTGTGAATATCCTCCTATATGTTTCCTTCAGAAACATTATGAATATTACTAAAACAACTTGCAGGCAATAAAATATATTTTTTAAAGTCTGTGTTGTAAAACTGAAACAGAGACTGAGAACTCATGTAGATCTTTGTGTGCTTTCAAGCAGGGGAAATGAGGAACTGGTGTTTGAAGTTTATAGTTCTTGGAGATCTTTTATATCCAGTTTAATTTTTTCTTCTTTTTATATACAATGAAGGTCAACATAACCTTGCCACAATAGCTTGGGGTTTTTCGTTTTCATTATTTACATTACCAGCACATGCATCCTGTAGGTGTTGTGTTTGGAGGGGTTTTTTAAATAGGTGAAACTTAGGGGAAGTTTCATGAAAAGTTCAACACACAGAAAGTGGGAAGAGATATTTACTTGCTGATGTATTTTAAATCATTGAGAATTGATCTTTTTGACAATTGTATTGATCTGTATTGAAAATTTTCTTTTTGTCAAGTAAATATGTAATCTATTTTATTTTTCTGGAATTTTCCTTTCCCAGAAGGGTTTCTGATTATCCATGTCCAGAAGCAGCAGTGTCTTTCAGAAAAGAGAGGAGTCATTATGGAAAAGTGCAATATGACCAGCCTGAACCAGAAGTGGCAGTGGATGGCAGATGACAGGCTCCTCCACTTGAAGTCTGCCCAGTGCCTGAGCATCTCTACGCGCTCTGCTCTGTCATCTCGCAGCATCATCGTCGATTGTGCCCAGGCAGTCAGGTGGAATTGCCACGAGGATGGACTCCTGAAGGTGGCCAACAGCTCTCTTTTTCTCACAAAACAAGGTCAGAAGGTAATGGCTAAGCGGAGTAAAAAATACCTTCATATGTGGATGCAGCTAAAAACCAGCGAGACAGGAAAACCTGTTTATGTAAATCTGTGCTCAAAGCAAGGTGAGTTATTCCTTCAAGAAAATATCCTGGGAGTTTTGGTAACAAAAATGTCTCTGTTATGCTAACTCAAATGTGAAAAATTACGGTATTTTATTCATACAGAAGAATGTTTTTCACAATTGAAAAGCATTTTGAGAACTATTAAAGAACAGCTGAGATGAGTGCTGTCTTTCTCACAACTGATGAAGTTTTTAACCACTTTGTATTTTCAGGATGCCTCTCCTTTTGTTTACTCCCAATCTTTGGATCAATGTGCTTGTATGTAAGCTCAGCTCACTATTATTTTGTCATTTCCTTTTTCCATTTCTAAACTATGGGTACTAATTCCTAGTACTTTTTAAAATGTGAATGCAAAGAAGTTCTCCTCCCCATTCATTTTCTCATACAAATTCAGATTCAATCTGTCAAGAGCAAGAAGACATCTGAAAATCAAACACATGCACAATTATTTCTCTGATTAACCTAAATGCATAATTAGAACAGTCCTGCCTTACACATTGATGTGTTTACTCAGTGTAATTTTGCTCTTAGATGCCATATACATGAGAACACTCAAAATCCTGAGAATAATGAACTGAATCAAAAGTCTCAGAAATTCTTGGAACAGCACCTTGAAATGCAAAGGTCTGTGCACATACCTACAGACACCTACCAGAATATCTGTGCAGTTGTGGGTTTCCATGTCCATGGCAAAATGGAAGGTAGAATGGTTTGAATACTGCTTAATAACGCTTTCTTCAATGTCCTGTTGTTGATCCTTCCTGGAAATCCTGGTAATATTGTTCTTGTGCACTATTAAGGAGCTCTTAACAGTAAATAAGAACAACCTACAGACATCTTTTTACTGGGGAACAGTTAATTCTTGTCTCTACAGGGTTAACAAAATATTTTACGACCCAAACCTTTTGCATGTGGCCAAGTTTTCAGAATGTTTAAACCAAATCCTCATTCTTTCTAAATTCGTAGTTATTGTAAGGCAGGGTAACATTTTTTACAGCAAATTTGCACTTGCAGAACTCTACTCATAGGACCAGGACTACTCACCTGAGTGGAGGTATGAAAGGATAGTTTGCAGAATCAGGGAATGGAAAAGTGGTCATCCCAGCTTTCCCATATATGTTAGAGATTAAAAAGGCACAATCATTTTAAGTCCTGTGGGGTGCATATGGCTTGCATATTCAAAGACACTATGAACAGTTCAGATGAGGTACACAGGTAGTGTTTTTTCCTTTAGATAGCTGGATGGAGTGTGGTCTAACAAAGTTAAAGTAACCTTATATACTTTTCTTAGTCATCCTCCAAGGAGAAGCAATTTAAGACCAATAAGCACTAAGACAATTGTAATGGGATATCAAAGCACCTCTCATCTATTTACTGTGCTCAGTTCTTAAATGAATTTACCTTAATTTTCCGGAAATTGTCTCCATAGCCAGGCCTTTCAATCCTTTCTAAGAGTGTTACCTATCTTATTTTTGACAGCTCTGGGAAGGTCTGCTGAAAAATCAATAAAACATTATAATCCTCAATACCTAAGAATTTTAGGAATATAAGAAGCTCATAAAGTGGAAGTAGTGCAAAGAGATTAATTTTTCAAATACTAGTAAGTACTATGAGAACAAAATCTAATGCCCCCAATTCTGGTCGTGGCATCCATATGCATGTCAAAGTTTTCAATGCTGAATGTGTAAAATTAGTCTTCGAAGAACATCTGTATGCTTTCAGTCCAAGCAGAAGTGGATCAGCCTAAAATAACATATTTGGTCTATATTTAGCTAAGATAGTAAAAATTGAGCAAAATCTTTGGAGCTGAAATGGCTGTAAGTTTTTCTACTCCTGACTAACACCATATTTTGCTATAATTTACCCTCTGTTTTCACAGTACTAATAAAAATAGTTATATTTTGGCACAGAAGTAGCTCACTGAATTGCATCCCAAACATCAGTCCAGATAGAGTACAAGCGCCAAACCCAACAACTGCAACTACCTTTTATTCTGGACCTTACTCAAATATAAAACATGATCTTTCTGAGCTTGGGGAAAGTCTGAGCTTGGATTTGGATTTCAAATCAGCCATCTGAGATGTGTTTGGATTTACATGTTTTGCAACAGTCCTAACTTAAATGACTGTTTGTGGAAATCAGGATCAGTTTGGGTATGTATCCCATCTCTGCTCACTCAGAGACAATTCTAAATCTAGCAGCAAACAGTCCTTCTCACACAAACTCACATTTGAATCTGGCTTCCAGCTGAAACAGGTAACATGAAGAACGGTCAGAAGGTATCAATATCCCTTGAGAAAGTGACACTTCACCTCCCACCAAATTCATGAAAACATTCTGGGCAGAGAGAGAAAAAATCTCAGTAGTTCTAAAGCCTTCTTTTCACCAGCCTGCTGTTGGGTTCAGAGCTCCTCTAAGCTCAGAAACTAGGAGAAGGGACAGGAATGGAAACAGGCAGGAGGAAAAGATGGGGCAGGTGAAAAGGTAGAAGGCAGGATGACTGAAAAGAACAAAGACTGTTGCATGTAAATAACACTTGTGGAGCAAATGTCCACCACGAATGCTGATACACTAACACTGATGTCACTCCTGAGCTGCATAAGCAATTCTTACAAGTTTCTTTTGTTCTGGGTAGGTTAATTTTAATAAAATGTCCAATTAAGAACAGATGCAGTGCTATGCGGCACCTTGAATATTACCAACAAACCTCAAAACTACTGCTGACCAAAAATTATTCACTAAGTAGACAATAGTTCACATAAGGAGACACAAGGCCAAGCTGTATGCTGCAGTTATGCACTGAGCTCTAGAGACTGTCACACAGGCTGTAGAGCAGTCTGGATGCAGAAGGTGACATGAACTGTTTTGTAGTATGATGCTCTTCATTGCATTTCTCTTATATCATACATGGTAATACACGGTAAGGACAACCCTAGAGCTGTGGATATTGAGACATTCAAAAAGAGTAGCTGATTTTGTGGAGGATTTACTTACAGTTGTGTGCCAAGCACTGAAGAACCATAGTGGGATCTACAAAGATATAAAACATGTTGGACAAGGAATTCAAATAACAACTAGAACATCTATCTCTTGTTTGTTTGCAGCCTAAAATACACAAAATACCAGATACCAGGTATGAGCTGAAGTCTGATGTGCCATGTGACATTCACACTGTTCCTTCCACCTTTTCTACCCTTGGTTCTTGTTGTCTGGGATCATTTCTTTTGCATGAGTTTCTCTCTTCCCTTTATCCCCATTTCAGTTTAGCTGCTTCATAACCAGAACTTCAGCAAATTAAGTTCACATCCTACTGCTGATGCTTCAGTGGCTGAGATGGATTGCAGAAGAGGCCAGAGCAGTGCACACTCCAAGCACGCTCTAAACCACTGGAGCAGCAGTAGCAACAGCAGAACATAGAAAGGGAAGCACATGCATCTTCTTGGGACTCTTGGGAAGGTGGAAAAGCACCAAAGAAAGGTGGCAGAAGCACAGAAAAGGCAGCAACTCTTAGCCATTTTTGAAATAATGCAAATATCTTTAGGCTTTAAGCTTTCCACACCTTTAGTGTTTGTAGATACTGCAATAATCTGTCCATAAGTTCACTACAGGTTGGAATTTTTTGTGTGTGTAACTTTTACAAATTTCTTCAGGATAAATTAGAACAGTGAAAAAAATATTTTCATTCCACCTTTAAGTTGACCCAAAACATTTTTCCTAAAATACATTCACTGAAATTCATTTTAATCTCTCCAAGTTATTTTATAGGGTTTTGTAAGTATAAGATTTTGCTAACATCTATGTGAACCCATGAAATATCCAAAAATACTTGAATCTTCCTTCTTTGGTCAAAGAAATACATGGCTGACCACTTTTCCTGAGCTCCATCTGAACAAAGAGAGGCATCAATGTCAGATCCTTGGACATAATTACGAGATCTTGTACACAATCCAACAGCATACTGACAGATGCTCAAAGATAAATGTGGGTTTAGATTTTCTAAAAAGAAATTGAGAAATCTGCAGTGTAGCCTAGGTCTTTGGGCTATGTAAACTTTCAAAGTCTCAATGAGCCACAGCACAAAGAATATAGAACAAAAACCGCTCAGCTACTTTCAGAGGGAAAAAAAATGGAACAATAGGCACAGCTTCCCACAGCAATCAGGAGGATGGCAAGTCCTGCTTTATGATTTCATCTCCTCCTGCAAGTGCTAACAAAGATGCCAATTCCAAACAACTATGCTGGTATTTTTAATTATTACATTCTCTCCCTTTATTTTGTGTGGACCTCCATGTAGAAGCTGGAGTGAGTTTGAACTCCTAGGTGTCTAAATGTAGGTGTCTGAAGGAAGTGATTATTTTACTTATCTCAGCAAGGTGCTTTTTGTCATTTGAGATGTTCCAGGTTATTCCACTCAGTCTCAGACTGCCAGCCCAGAAAGACATATGTCTCCCATAAGTGTTACGAGAGCCCTGGGCAGATGCCTCAGATGCCCTAGGGCAGTTCAGATTCCAGTAGGTTTAGGCAACTGAACCAAGACCTAGGTGTCTCCATAGTTACCATGTTTCTGAACTCTCTTCAGTAGAGGTGTAATCCATGGAATTAATGGAGTCTAGATGCCCTTCCAGTGACCAAAAATCCACTTCAGGGTGAGCTGGAACCACCCATAGTGTCAGAAATAGGGCTGGTTCAGTAGTGGTGTTATCATCATAGTTACAGGGGTGTTCTGCTACCACTGATGCTGAAAGAACCTTCAAGTGGCTACTTCAGCATTTCAAAAACAAGCAAGTAGAAGAGCAGCTCAGGATGAGACTGGAGTTTGGAGACATTCAACTTCTCTGACATGAGATACAAATGAGATACTAACTTCTACAACATTCAAATAAAGAAAGTAAAAATTTTCAAGCAGCACAGATTTTGCAGGTTTTAGAACTCTACATTGAATGGGAAAGAAAGGACATTTAGTGGATTTTGTTCTTCTGTCATACTCCTACATACAACAGAAATCTGAATTACAGGGTTTTTATTTACAAGTAGTTAGCTAAAAAGATAATTAATTTTGTCCTGCACATAAAGAGATCTTAAAGCAATCCATTCTTTTTTCAAGTCTTGCAGTGAGTTAGATGTAATCTTACAGAGTATTTTTTATCTTGTACACTAGATATGTGATTCAATTATGTTTCAGTAGCAGTTCAGCCTTAGTTCTCTGAAACTGTGTTCTAATAGAGTAGGCAGATCAGTACAGTGTGAGCTATTTCAGAAAGCTGCACTATGCCAGCTCAGCTGAGGCTGAAGGCACCACTGTATGGTTCTCAGTTCTTGACAACTAATCAGCACTTTTGCTAATGATACATGCAAACGTGTGGAATCCCCTTCCTTGTAAGCAGCCTGCTGCTGTGCCGATGGATGCAGTTTGCAGTACACCCTGTGGGTGAAATATGCACTTAGTCAGAACATCATAATTTCTCCTGGGTGTGCTACTGATGATTAAAATACTATGTTCATACACTGTATATCATCCAGCCACTAGTGATCAGCATCAGTGTCAGTGCTGCTGTTCTGTTCCCAAAACCAGTTTTATGACTGATTTCCAAAGAGACTGCTAGAACAATGCTAAAAACCTCTGAAAAATCCCACTGTTGAGATTTCCGTGTCTTTACTAATGTCCAGAGAGGAGGTGAGTTTCTTCTTGTCAAAAAAATTGGAACTCAAGTTGTGTAGAAATCTGCTACATAGGCCTTATAATATGCAGTTTTCTTTTTTAAGTGCCTGCTACTGAAGAACGGCTATGAGGGTCCTCATGCTAGGATCACAGTAGTGGTTTTACTTAAAATATAAACATGGCTTCTGACTTTCTTAAAGTGGGGGCAGATTAGTCAGTCCACTGTAGGATACATGGAAAGTACTGGTACATATATCTGAAGTTCCAGTATGACATAGTGTTATACACAAGTCATAGGTTACAGGTAACAGACTGTAATAAGTATTTTCCCAGAAAGATCCTTTAGCTGGAAACCTAGAATAGCTCAAAGAGTTGGGTCATGAAGTGACCAAATGCTTGTTCATAGGACCTCCTTGGGCTGGTGGAACTTTTCTGAGGACCAAGTGTTTTGCTTCCAGGACAGTCGATCTCTCCCCTCTGCTCCTGCACCAAGAATGCCAGTTATCCCCTGGCTGCTGAGTCCCATAAATGTCACTGGCAGCACCAGCTTCCCTTTTATGGTGGAGCAGCTTTCCTAAAGCACAATTGCACTGGAATGCAAATGCCTTCCTGCTGGAATCATTGCTATTCGTCTGGAAATTAGGCCAAGATTTTTTTTTTTTTAGCGTGTTTTCACATTGGGTGTGTAAATATATATTTAGGAACTCAACTGAGTGGCCTTTTTTCCTAAGCGATTGCTGACTGCTCCGACATACCCTTTTTTTGCTGTCTTTGTGTCAGTAAGTTCTACTTCCTGCTGAACTCAGAAGTATCTGAGAGGCATAGAGCTCTTTCCAAGTCCTTGGGGCTAGGATTTCTAGTTGCCTACCATAGACTTTCAGAGACCCACAAATAATAGGAGATCTCCAGGAGCAATGACTGACATGGAATCTAGACTAAGTCAGGACTTGTGCCAGCTAATGGGTTTGTTGCAGCAGCTGATGACAGCTTGAGCATAAGGTTCCTGTCCTTCTCGTGGGAACTATGAAGGTATGTGACACAGGACTACAGCAGACTCTGCACCTTAGGCTCTCTACAGAGGGTTCTGCAAAGGCAGCAGCATGAAGATTATTGTGCAGAGCTGGACCAGACCTGAGGTTTTGATGAAACCGTTTGCACAAGTGTAACGGGGAAGAATTGGATCTGTAGTGTTGTTTTCATTGCCTTGATTTGGAAAAATACTTGATCAATGTTTTTTGTAATTCACTGGAGACTTGGAAATTTTTTTATTTCCAGAGAAGCACAATTAGATAAAAGGAAGGAAAACATTACTCTCGATACCAAAACATTCCAGTAAACCACTACTTTTCAAAAAGTTCCAGAACCATGTACCAGGTGAATGCACTGTGCTGTCAAGCACAGGAAACACTTGCATGGAAATGTGTCCTACTAGGGTTTACAATATCACTTTTCTGTGCAAATGAGAGTACTGCAAATTTATTTACATAAACATGTTAACATGTATATATACACATATACAAAAAACCCAATAATATTGATTTCGTAGAAGCTCACCCACTGCTCCTTTGGGTAAGAGGTAATCACACATTGGCCAGCTAAGACATCATAATTTCATACCAAGTAATTGCATTTGAAAGCTTCTGCTGCAATTTAACCCAGTCACTACTTTGTTTTTAAAGGAATTGTGAGCTAAAATTGTTGTAAATGGCAACCAGCCCAGTGGCTCAGCAGCAAAACAAGGTTCTGTCGTGCTGGAGACCCCAGTTCAAGGACAGACAAAGTGTCTTGGGCATCGTGCCAATACACACTAGCTGTGTTACAGTAATGGCAGGGCAGCTTTTTGTGAGAAGGGGCCAGTGAGTAATTCCAATAGTTTAGCTGAAATGTGAAGCTACCAGATGTAGAGGCCACCATAGCTTGAACCCTGCCCTCACTGCCACAAAGAAAGGATATTAAATACATACCAAAGGGGAGGAAGAGCCATGAAAATGTGGAGGAAAAAT
>WEIT01036010.1:18569-37191 GCA_013389985.1 Dryoscopus gambensis | reverse complement strand
AGAGCGTTTGGCTGCGCTGGGGCGCCGCGGGCCGCGCCTGCAACTTCAGCCTGAGCGGGCGCTCCGAGGACGGGGAGGCGACCGGCTGCCAGCCCGTCCCCCAGGGGAATGGCACCTACGGCTGCGCCCTGCGGGGCCTGGAGGCCGGCACCTGGTACCACCTGCGCATCGAGCTNGGAGGTATGCTGGGCTTTTCCTTTCCCTCCCCTTGCTTCGGCCAGCTCCAAGAGGAAGGCGATGCATTTACAGCTACTGCAAGCGGACAGTGTTTTCTGAACATAGCAGCCCTGTGCTTGAGTTCTCTTTAGCCCGCTGCCAGAAGTAACTACTGCCAACACGTAACCCAGGAGGCTTGAAAGAAGGTGCTATGAGGATATTAGGTCAGAAAAATGTTTTGTGTAGTAGACCCCATAAAATCCTTTGTGCTCATGCAAACATATTGTTGTCATAGTTCCTCAACTGACAGTTTATTTACTGTGTTTAAAATACAGTCTGTTGCATAGCAGGTAGATCTTCTTCAAGGATAACTTACTGTTTCAGCCCATTTCCATACTTCTATTCTGTCTAACCAGAGTCTAAAAGTCAGA
Organism: Dryoscopus gambensis; assembly: GCA_013389985.1. Lineage (NCBI taxonomy): Eukaryota > Metazoa > Chordata > Aves > Passeriformes > Malaconotidae > Dryoscopus > Dryoscopus gambensis. Next base: position 36,604 of record WEIT01036010.1, on the reverse strand, counting down.
AAGTAAGGCTGAAACTTCCTTCAGTATCATCAGTGAGGTGTTTTGACATACGGCTTTGTGCAGAGCACTTACAGTGTCACATCCATGACTGGCTGTAAAAATGGTCCAGCAGCCTGACAGAGCATTGCCAAGGAAAGCTCCCTTTCTGCATTCATGTTTGTGTGGGCATGTGAACAATTCAGCTGTGAAGCAATCGGCAACAATGAATGACAACAGCTGCAGTGACACAACTGGCCTCTTTCTACCTGTGTGTGTGCTTTCTTGAAGATGATAAAATGTAATATTGTTCAGCCTCTTAAAGGTTCAAGATGCAAACCAGAGATGTCTTAAATAAGGTCCATCATTAAATGCCTCTCTGATTTGCTGCTAAGGTGTTCGTTTTACAGAGGTCCTTAATGTTAGTGCTGAAGAGTACAGCAGCCAAATACTTCACGATTACCTGTTCAGAGGTGTCGCTTTCTGCCAGAGCCTTTATCCTGCATTAACCATACAAATACACTAAATACTCTCCATTAACTTGCTGTGGTAACTCAAGTTAGAAAAATCCATTGACAAGTCTGCTGATGTGATAGCTGTACATTCAGCACAAGTCATGTCAGCTGGTAAAAATGAGTAATAGTTTCTATGCAGACAGTGATTTAAATTTGTTATGCATCATGCTGATTGTTTTAAATATTGATATTGATGATCTGTAATGTGAAAATGGAAAGAATATATCAACCATTATCAGAGAGACAGGTATAAATCATCATAATTTCTGTATAGTAAAGTTCTATTATTGAGCACTTGCATAGAAGTAGAGAAGATACCACTTTAGAGCGCATTTTGGTTAATGCATAACCATTAACACAGAAGCTTGTATGTGCCATTTATGACTTTTTTATCACTAAATAGATTTTTCAAGGCAGTAAGATGAAAGTGATTGGAAGCAGCTGATCATTAGAGTCACGTTATATAGCTGACATCCAAGTGAAAAGTCTGGTTAAAGTTTAAGTTGAAATACTGAAAATTGGTATAGCATAGTTGAAGTGAGGTTTACATTTGGATGTTGGATAGCAGAGACCAGTCAAAAGCATGAAATAAGAACAGAGGAACCATGAATGTTTCCTGCAGAGAGCTACTCAGATTGCTCTGTGGTTCCTTGCTTTCCTTGAGTTGAATTGCTTGATGGTGTTCAAAACACACAATTAACTCCAAAATTTGTCTTTTTTTTTCCTAAAGAATGTATAAGATTTGTTATGCCTGTGAACAACGAATGTGGTATTGTCCATACTAAGCTTTTCAATGCAGAATGAGGGAGGATTATTCCTCTAATGTTTCCACCAGGGGCAGCATTTTAAACCAGTTTCATGGAAGCTCTTTTTCAGCTGTTCCTTTGTAACTTGATGACAGTAGTTTTAGTTTACTCTCTACTGAGCCGGAGTGTCCATAGGCATGCCTTCCTGGGAACTGTCCTGTGAATATGGGAGTAAAAGCAGTCTTTTCAGCTATGTTGTAAACAAAATTTCCACCAGTTTCAAGGGTAGTGGAACTGAGCTGTCATGGGCCATCTGAAACCACGATATCTGACCTTGGGTACTCAGTGAGGTTCCCTTCCTGAGCTCTTTTTCTAAGGAAGATGGGCTAAGCTGTCTGTTGAAGGTGCTCAGCTTTCTCCACTGGCTATCAAAGGAGGCTAAGTTAGACTAGAAAGCTGAAGTGTAGTTGGTTGAAGTGAAAGGAATCCCGTCTCATGTGTTTTATTTTTGTGAAATGAGGTTTGAACATCTGTATCATCTTGATACAATAAATACACACGAAAAAGTGCAAGAAAGTTACATTTGTTTATATACCTAGTTCAGAAACTAGCTTTTTGCTCCTATTCAATCCTGTTAAAATTTTCATGTGCCAGTTATGAGTTTAGTTTTCATCAAGTTTTTTATATAAACTACTTGAGTAGCTAAGCATATAGAATCCAAAATACTTAGTTAAATTTTGAGTGTAATCTTTTCTGGCTAGGGACTCACAGTGAAAGCAATGAATAGTGCATGCCATAGTTGCAGTGGTAATGTTAAAGATTGGAGAGGACGAAGTAGGCCTTTTGAGTATATAATGTCACATTAAAATCATAGTCTATGTTGTTTGCAAGTTTGATATTCTGATAGAATAATTGTGCAGCTCTCCAAGATTCCATAACTCTCCAGTAACACCAGATTCACTCTTGTGAATCTTTGCATAGAGAAGCAGGTTCTATTTCACCTCTGTATACAGAGATCTAAAGCCTAATAATGTGTGAAATAGTGGTACAATAATCCACACTAGTCCTCGAAAGTGAATCTCTTTACTCAAGAAGTTTTGGTCTGTGAGTTGTCAATCTAAACCAGCAAGTGTTTAATCCTGTAGAGCAGAACTAAAATAGGTCATCCAAAGTGATGGAAAATACAGTCACATACGCACTTTATGAGCCATGTATACATAGGCGTGCAAACACACACAGTGGGGACATTTGTGCTATTTTGGTACAATAGGAAAGAAAGAAGAAACTGATAACACCATTTATCAGCTCTGAGCTACAGATAAATTTTCCACTGCAAAATTGAGATTACAGATGTTAGTAGGCACAAGTCTGCATATTTGCTTCATACTAATATTTACAATTTCTTGGAGTTTTTTTAGTATATATATGGACATGGAACAGCACATAAAACCATACAACTTGTCAGCATGCTGCTGACATTGTAAAGCTGGGATACGCACCTGCCAGTCCTTTCATGTTATATTCGTTGTTGTTCTCAGTAAAACTTATTTCTGTGATAGAGGACTGATGTATGGCAAAAGATGGTAGGGTTTTGTCTTTCCTGATTTCAGGTAAAATACATTTTAAGTTCTCAAATCTCCAAATGTCTGTGTACCACTAACTGTATTTCAGTGAATGACTAGGTCTAGTTAAAAACAGTAGTATTTAAATTACGGTTAAGTTTATAAATTTCAGTTCTGAATTGAGATTCAGAATTGAGATACTGGTCTAGAGAGCCATGAAAAACCATTTGGCAATTCCCCCACTTTCAACTTTGTGTTCTAAAATAGACTTATAAATGCCACTTTCAAAATTGTTTTCTGCGAAAATATTGCAGTGTTATATTATGTTACTGCCTAATCCAAGCCTCCTGTACTGAGGTAACTAACAGGTAAATAAATTGTTGTTAGAAAATCCATTAAATATTTGAATGAAAAGAAGATAGAATTTTATCTTCTAAGACACAGACTGTTAGAGTGTTTTTTATTGTAATAATTAACACTCTAAATGCCAGAAGCATGCCTTGGCCGTGTGTTCACTCCTGTAAATTTCAAATTATTTGGGACAAATTTGATTTATTAGCCATCTGTAGGAACAACATGTGACATGGCTCTAACCATAGGCTGTATAATCTTATCATCTGTAATCATGTAATGGTTATGATCATCATTTCAAAGGCAGAGTACAAGAAGAAAATAAATAACCTTGTTTTAAAGATTTTCGAGGTTGCGTATCATCCCAAAGAAATGGATATTTGTACTTAATAAAGACAATGAAATCAACCCTCTTTGCTTACTCTTCAGAAAAGTCCTTATTAAGTAGGTTACTGTTTTATGAAGAGGGAGAACTAGGAAAAAAATGGAGGGTGGGAAGATGACTGAGACTGGCAGGAATTCCCCGTTACTAAGTCCTGGGCTCAAATCTCCCAGTTTTTTTTTTTTTTTTTTCTCCTGCATAAGGCAGGTGTGTTTCTGCGCTTACAGACTGTATCTGGGAGTCATGTCACTGGAGTTTGACATAGCCATATCTATAAATTGGATCTGCAGCAGCTGTGCACACAAAGCATATCCACTTCCCAAAAAGTGAAAATGGAGTTCCAGGATAATTCAACGACTATTAAGTCTTCTGGAAGATGCCTTTGCAGACCAGGGGACATTAATTCATATAGTGTCAAATGATATAAAAATATCTTGATGAAAATATTTTATTTCTGTGATCTATCAGTGTTGTATCATTGCCAACAGAGACTTGTATAACAATGTAAATGGTTTTTCAAGTGTTTGTTTCCATCCAGGGCTCTTTCAGCCCAGGCACTTCCAGTCTCATTGTTCCTTTGTTCTAGCGGATGTACAAGGCACTGAGTGTTTTGTTTTCTGGACCAGATAGATTAGATAAAGTCTGAATTTCTGAACTTCACCTTCTAGGCACGCAACTTTCTTCTTTGCTTATGCACCTTAGAAGACAGATTACCCAGGACACTACAAGTGCTTCTAAAAATGCAAATATCTTCTTTTGTCAAATTTGGCAAATAGTACAGATGACAATGGTGATTACTTTTGCAGGACTAAAGAACAGTCAACATTATCCTAACTTAAGTCAGAAAGAGGGTTAAACCTCTTGACAGTTATCATGGCTGTTCTCTCAATGTCAGTCAAATTAAAACTTTTGTTTAATTTTGTGCATCTGACCATATATAGTGCTGGAATTTATTTCTGACTTCCAAAGTCTGACCTTTCAGATTTAGAACAATTGCCTTCAAGGAACAAGATTATACCCCCACTATTCACTTTTGCTAACATAATAGTCTTTAGTGGCTTAGTATATATTATAGGTGGAGCTGGTAGTCAAGCCTATTGTTAAGATTTCCTGATGCTTTTCATTAAAAGCTCCTGTTTCAATTGCTGTAACTGGGTGAAGTTTTAACTATTTGGCCTGTAGTTTGATGTGCTTGGTCTTTGAAAATTGATTTTTAATTTTTTTTTTTTCAGATTTAAGCAGACTTAGCTTGGCCTTTAAGAAAGCGGTCAAGAAAAGATAATTAATTTTATAGATTGATTTTTTTAAATCAATTTGTTTAATTTTTATCTCTTTATCTGAAGAGCACTAACATCTCTGTGGTCCAAAGCACGAATTTGAATTTAAGCAGAGATATGGGTTCAAAGGAACACAGTATTTTTCAGAGTTACAGAAAGGTTGAGGTTGGAGGGGACCTCTGCAGGTCATCTGGTCCAAGCCCCCTGCTCAAGCAGGGCCACCTGGATCTGGTTGCCCAGGACCATGCCCAGTCAGTTTTTGAATGTTTCCAAGGAAGGAGATGCTTCCTTGCATTCCTAATATACTTGATTGATGAAGTATACCACCAAAACTTGGCACTGCTCTGTTCTCAGCTGAGCTTTGTAGGAAGTGATTAAACCTTCTACATCACTCAGACTTTGAAGAAAAAGCAACCTAAAGGCTCCTAGGCCCTCCTACTTATGTATTTGTAGGGGAGGGATAGGTTCAACTTCATCCTTTCAGCCTTTACATTGCATTTTTTAGTTATGTGATCTGACACTTTTTTGTCTCCTTTGTTCAGGGAACCAATCAGCAATAACTGCTTTGGAAAAACTGTTCATAGAGAGACCACAGTTCTCAGCCTGGATGCACCTTACACTCCTGGTCTGATGCTAGGAAAGAGTAGCACAGAATGTACTCATGTGGTAGGCAAATTTATTCCTAAATTGTTGGGAAGCTTTAATGTCCCGACTTGTGAAGGCTTGATTTCAGTGCTTTGGGTTGTTTCATGATACCTTCTTAAGCATTTGCTTAACCTTATTGGAAGACATAAATGTCAATACCTTAGTACATCAACACGTAATACATTTTATGTGGTTTGCATGAAATCTTGTTAGTGATGAAGTACACCTGGAGAATAAAAGCAACCAGATTCTTTTGGTTTAGTCAGTTTCCCTTCCCATTGGAGCGTATGTTATTTCACAGGTGATTTTACTGGAGAGCTTCTTAATCAACAACATAATGAATGTTGAGAGTTTCAGAGAAGTAATCCCAATATTAGTTCCTGAAGGTTTATCCAACGTACGGTTTGGGGTTTTTAAATTTATATGAACGGTACTACAACAGAGCAGAAGCATATTCTATCAGAATCTGTTTCAAGTCGTTGAAGCTAATACTAAAAACAAAAGATTGTTGCCCTTAAAATTGTGTAAGTGCTCATGCCTCTTCATAATGAAGTGTTTAGGGTGAGTGCTAGGAAATGAAAGCTGTTGCTGCCATTTATAAAGCTACATTACACTGCGGCACTGAGAAAAATTTGCTGGGTTTACATAATTGCTGTTTCTTATTAAAGTTGTTACAGTTGTACTATCAGCAGGTTTCCAGGCTTGCAGTATTCCTCTACAGTGGAAGTGTTTTGCTATGTGTGTGTTTGTGTGAGTGAGCGCGTGCAAATATATAAAAGTAATATTTCTGAATTCTGCAGGACTCTCTTGTAGACTGGCTTCAGAGCACAGTGTTTCTAAATAGAAAGAAAAAACTTTTTGGAAAGTATTGGCAGCATGATGGTGATAAAGGGAGAGTTTCAGAAGAATTTTTGCGCTCCTGTGTAAAATTTCAGGCAATCCCAAATCAAGAAATGGTTGATCTTTTCTGTTTTTTTTTTTCCTAACTGCAGACCCCTTGCCACCATCTCGTTTGGAAATTAATAAGGAAAAAACTACACTCACAAGCTTGCAGGTTCAATGGGATCCGTCATCAGGAAAGGTGGACATGTATAACCTAGTGTTATTTGATCATGATAATAAAAAGATACAAGAAGTCTCTGTACCAGGAAGGATTTCAAAACCAGAAAATACATTTTCCAGTCTCATTCCTGGGAATAAATACAACATTGTCCTGAGTGCAGTTGCTGGAAATAAGACTACCCCTGAACTCTACATAAGTGGATCTACTGGTAGGACTTCTTTTCCTGTAGTTCATCTAAGTAAACCCACTTACAGTATGCTTCAGGTGTGCATTTTGAAATTAGGAAATGGATATAATTCTTCTACATGGCAATGTATGCGTATATATTTATGTAAGTATCTATTGATTATAAGTAGAAATGAAATATGAATTCTGACTGACATAAAGAATTGTTTGCTAAGAATGGAGTCTCATTGTTATTGTGCATTTGGCGTTGCGTTTTCAGTAACCCTAGAGAAACCCAACATATTCCAAGAGTAAATCTATTCAAAATTGCTGAAATCATGGAGATAGCCATTAGGCCTTAAGCATGTGTTCTTTTTATACCAACAGTGCCATCTCCTGTGAACAATATTCAGGTCAGCTTCAGGACAGACACTATCCATGTTTCGTGGTCTCCTGGCTCTGGGCATGTGGATCGTTACAGGCTGCTGTTACTGGATAATCACGTACCAGTTCATGAGGTTCACCAGGAAGGTTCTCTGACCTCCTACACTTTTTCAGGACTTACAGCAGGCCACCTGTATAACCTCTCGATCATAACTCAGGCTGCAGGATTGGAAAGCAGCAGTTTTCAAACAGTCAGGACAGGTATGATTTCAGAATTCATCACAACAAAACAAGAAGCTAAGGCCATAACGTAATAGTATTATAGGATATATTTCAGAATAATAAGTGATTCATGTTCCAAGTAAGAGACACCATAAGCTTATTTTATTCCCTAAGTTACCACTGCAACAAAGTTATAAGCTAAAAGGAAAGTGGAAGAAGTCTGAAGGGGAAGTGGGGAAAAAATGTAAAGCAGGTTAAGAACTTTAAAATTAAATGTTGGTGGTTTGGGTTTTTTGGGGGTTTTTGTTTGCCTATTTGGTTGCTTTGATATGTGTTTTTATTTTTCACAAAAAAATATTGATTGACAGAACTAGAGTTTTAGAAATTAATTTTTTTTCACAAACCTTTTTCAGGATGGAGTTCTGTGGTCATAGAGATAAAGAGATAAGATGACATCCTGCTGGAGTCCAATGGTTAAAACACTTACGTAGGCAAAAAAGGGTCATGCCTTCACTCTCTTTAATTTCTGGGAAGAGTAAGATGCAATTTCTTCTAGAGAAATCTTATGCAAACATAATTTAATATTTAGTGAAAATATTGTCTAGGATGAAAATATTGTCATGTCTAGGATGCACAGATGAGTGCTATTGTCACCTGGACTGTTCTGGGTATTATACTAATTTCATTTTATTTCTTCAGAAATTTTTATTTCTTTCTGTTGTGGGGTGCAAAGATTTTAAATCTCACAGGTATTCTTAGAGTGTAGAAGCATTCCAAATATGTTGCATCATGGTCCTCCATTTCTGTACCTGCTGTGCCCCAGGCCTGAGAAATTAAGATATTGGAGGTGGCTATGCTTTTCTTTTGGTGGAGTGTTTGAATAAAGGAGTCTTATTCAAATCCCTTCTACACTGTTGTAAATCAGGCATAGCTGCAGTAATGCTGTAATGCTTACCAAAATGTATGCAGGCGTCTCTTGTCCTTAGGAGCATGTGCATGATCTGGTTTATGGTCAAAATGATGGGCGTGAGTGCAGACATGGCTAAAAGATTTTCTGTTCCATGAAAAAAGAGTGGGCATCATAAGACATGTCATTCTCAGAAAAGCAATGTCTTACACAGGGCAGGGTTCAGTTTCACTGCAGCCAGACTTTGCCCTTTCACTATTCAGGCAAAATCATTCATATTCCATCTCATATAACTATTCAAAATCAAAACTTAACTGTAGGAGTTTGGGAGGCAGCAGGTCTTACATGTTTTGTAATATATTTTTTTTCTCTTTCTTATTTTCTTTTTTTAGCCCCAGCTGAAGTCTTAGATTTGATGGTGACTAATGATGGCAGCTTAGATACTTTAAAAGTTAAGTGGAGGAGACCTTCGGGAAACCTCAATTTCTATAATATCACTCTCTCTCATCTTGGATCAGTTAAAGAAGTCAAAACTGTGCAGCCACCAGTCACGGAGACTCAGTTTGACAAGCTAACTCCAGGACGTCTTTATCAGGTTACTGCCCGCACAATCAGTGGTGAGCTGTTCACTGATCGGATGGCAGCTGGCAGGACATGTAAGTCTTCTGCTTCACTAAGAACATTGTAACTAATGCTTATTTTTTCCTACACTGGCCTTGTAGCAACTCATTGTAAGAGACAAAATGATTTGGATTCCAGGCAAAATAAGATTAAGAGCACTGTACTGTTTCAGAAATACCCCCTGCTGATTCTCTGGCATCAGTTGATCTGTCAGCCAGAAGCAGCTCCAGCATATCTTGTGAACACGCAACAGTAGTGCATTTTGGTTTGGAGTGAGTCTGCTACAGAACTGTTGCATACTACTGCACTTCTGACCAACTTTGTTATCTTGAATTCAGCTCAACATACTAGATAAAATGAGTCACATTATGAGGAAGTGTGCATGTAGTCAAATTATTAACAGTTTTTAAAGTAATTTTGCAAGGTCTAGTCTTATTCCTCCTTCCAGACACAAATCTACAAACTGGAAAGGATTAGGTCTCAGCTTTCTTTACTATTAGCAGCATGGATTAACAAAGGCGTGTGGCAGCCTTGATAGAGCTGAGTTATGAGGTTTTTATCTTCTTTCAGAAGTAATAATTTTCTTTGAAGTATCTCTTGTATGGGTTCTGAACCTGAAAAATCCTGCATAATTCTCCCATAGCATTACTGCCCCTGGAGGTGTGTCATCTTCTCCATACCAGCCTAGCCCAACCAGAAGTTAGATGGTAAAAGAAGTCTAACTTGGTGAAGAATGCATACATAAATAGTTAGTAGACTCAGAGCCAAATGGTAGAAAATGTGTGTGTGAGAGAGCAGAGTATTTATTTTAGAAAATATGTATTGTCTGCAACTAAACATCTCATGTGAAAGGCACAACCTTGACATACCTAGCTGATACCCCATTCTCAGTGCAGGCTGGAAAAGCCCTGGAAAAGTCTTTCATGTCCAGTAAGTACAAAGCTGGACCAGTTTATATGCATGTCTGTTTTGTTTGTTTAGCCTACCATTAAAGTCCTTTAAGATTACCATTTCAGTCTAAAGGGAGAACTTCAGGCCCTCACTCAACACCACTGATCCCCAGCTTTGTGACATAGACCCAGTGCTTTCAAAGTTGGGGATTAGAAGTCTTATTTCCAAGGGTGCTGATCATATACAATTCCTTCCTTTACCACAGACATCAAGTGCTTTGAAAACAGCCTCTTCCGCAGAAGCTCTGGGCATAGAGATACATTTGTAAATCGAGACTGTCGGGTCTGCAGATGCTGAGGGAATTAGACTCTTAGGGTCCCTCTGTAACTCACAGAGAAAGCCAGGTGCCCAAGGACATAATACATATTGCTTTGTATTGAGAGGGTGCCTACAGCAGCAGAACCTGCCAAGGAATGTTGTGGTAAGAAATATGGACATCTCAGAGACTGAAGCTTTGTGCCATACAGGTGTAATGATGTCCAGCCAGCCTGACAAGGCTGAACTTTATGTGTTATGATGTAAGTTCATCTGTGCTTCCAAACAATACACTGTGTGCTTTTATCCACTCACTCAGAAATTGAAACACATTTCCCATATTCACTGACATATGGGAGTTCTAGGTTTGATATCCAGCTGTGCCCATGGGAAGTGAAGGTGGTGCGTATTTTGTGATGCTGGTAGAAAGGTTTCAATCCTGTGCTAGATACTGAGCAATTAAATATTAACTAAGCTAGATAAAACATGAGAACATGATTCTAGCCTTGTAGTTTACAGTTAATATACTTACAGATGGTCTCAGGGCTCCAATGCTGATGTCTGAGTATCTTAAAACTAAGCTACAGGTATCCTATCCTAAGGGTCTGCATCTGTCTTCTAGTCTCTGCTTGGTCTGGCTAATATTTAATTATTCCATGAAAATCAGAAAAGCTTCAGTGGTCCAACATGACTTGCAGGAGTGTAGGGTGAGAAGGTTAAGCATGTAAATTCAGGACCCTTGAAGTACAGGACAGGATGGAGTAGGTGCTTTAATGGACCTCTGTCTTAACCTCGGTGCCTTATACAGCTGGGGGGAATTAGGGCATACAAGGTGGAAGAAGCTGTCTTTGTGGGAGAAGTCATTAGACTTTACATTTCTGCTGCCAATACCAGAATTTGGCGGACAGAGTTTGAAGTTTCAACCTTAGCAGTGAAAAATTGATTGGCAGTTTCTAAGTGAGCTTAAATGCAGGAAACAACAGGGAACCTGACTGAAAATTGCAAAATGCATCCGAGAAGTGTACAGGAGATTTTGTCTGCCCTAAGAGGGGTTCCCCATTTCTGATGTCAGTAACCAGTAGGAAGAAAAGTGAGTGGTTCATGTGGGGAAGAATAAAACTTGTCTTTAAAATGAAAGCCAACCTTTGCAACAAGATAATTCACACTGCTCTAGCTGGCCCAAGCACTTGTACAATAGCTATGCTGCGAGACAGGTTTTCCCAGTACAGTTACATCTCACCAGAAATACCCCGCTTCAGAATTGCTTTTTTGCTCTCTGTTTCTCTAGTTCCACAGAAAGTTTTGGAGCTGCAGGCGGGTGCTAGCGGCTGGCCGCGGTCTCTGCGAGTGACCTGGGTGCCCCCCGCAGGAGACTGGGAGAGGTACCACCTGCTCCTGTGGAACCGCTCAGCCCTGGTGCTCAACACCACCCTGGAGAAGGACACCAGCGAGTACCTCATCCGGGATGTGGGCCTCATCCCAGGGAGGGAGTACGGCGTGGAAGTCATTGTGGAGAGCGGCGATTTGCAGAGCAAGACGAGTTGCATGGGGAGAACAGGTGAGCATGCTTGTCCAGGCACTGTGAGAGTGCAAAGTGTTCGGCTGGGCTCTGTGAACAGTGAAGGAGTACTTGGGAATCCACAAATGAATTTCACTATTAATACAGTAAAAAGGAGCTCCCTTCTAAACCACATAAATAATTTCCGCAGTTCTGTGAAAATTGTTTGGTTTACTTTTGTAGTAAATGTTTTGTTAGTGAAAGTTTTCAGAACTGTATCATGATTCTGTCACAAGTGAGGTGTTACATTACATGTTCATTTCACTGCTACATTTTGTAGCTGATTGTAGGGCATCCTATAAAGGTCTTAAAGAAAGCAATATAGGCCTTCCTGTATTGTTCATCAGTATGTTTCCTTGCCAGTCTATGTAAAGAATATTAACTGTGTTAACCAAAGCTGGCTAAAGTATATGTTAGTATGGCTGTTCTATAACATCCTAGTTCTTGTTCTTGCGTTCCATAAAGAAAATGGGTTAGTCTGTTCAATCTGTGTTTCCAAAGGAAATCCATACACAGTGCAGGGACATGAGTGGAATTCTTTTGCAGTGTGTTAGTCAAAGCCACATCTGATTCGCTTCAAATTTAAAAATAATTACTGTATAATTGTTAGAATCTCTGCTCAGTGAATACAGAATAAGTACAATTCAGAGGAAAGGAAAACTTGGAGTAGAAATAACAGGCAAGGCTTAAGTCTAACCCTTATGTCTCTGAAGAATCAGAGATAGTCCAGGGCCATCCTACTTTATCCTCACCCTTCCTGGGGCCTACCTTTTCTACTATACCCTTACCTGTCATTCCCTGAGGATTTAATTTTGTTTATTTTGCACAATAGCAAGACCAGTAGAAGCTACCGAACTGAAGTTTTCTCTGACTTCTAGCAAGCTTGATCAGAGCAAGATACATTCTCATCTTCCTTACTTTGACATATGTTGCAAGTAATTTACGTTTATGGTGTTACTTTTAATTGACTCAGCTAAGCAATTAATAGTTGGACCCAATGATTTTAGAGGTCTTTTCCAACCTAAGTGATTCTATGATTAGAACATGGTCCGTTAAATAGTATCCAGCAGTGGGTGTATCATGACTGTATTTGACCCACAGTGAGGTGCATAATGTGTCTGTTAGGAAGCATAGGTATTAAGCCCTGTTGTGACTCAGTTTTCTCTTAGATTAACCCACAGTCTTGGAAACTGAGTTATATTTCAATGTGACAGGGACAAAATCATATCAGGACTACATTAGGCACGAGATGCCTGTGCTGTACGCAGGCAGACACACACATGAACACGCACAGAAATTCACTGATCAAATTCTTTCTTTTATGCCACTGTAAGTTTGAAGTGTGTCCCAACTTGACTGAGGTATAAACCAGTGCAAAATCAATGTCACTCTGACCCTATAATTTGCATCCTTGTTTGTTAGAACTAAATTGGTGTAGATCTGATTTCTGGTTCAAATGTCTTATATCCCTGTTCAGCACCCAGAGTTCAAGAGGAAGTTCGCTGATTCCCTGTGTTACCATTTGCACTAATATATATATCATGATGTAAGTTTAAACCTAAGCAATACGGCCACAGTGCATTGCTGAAGTCTGATGCTAGCAGTCCTTTACTGGAAGAGGGGCACAAATACTAGATTTATAAGGATGGCTTCCTAGAGAAAGGTAGAGAATTTCCTCTTGATTCCAGATACTCTGTTGCTGTTACATTTCTGTCTGACAGAACAGATTTCTTACAGCAGCTTGAGACAGGGCATGTGTGCTCAGCACACAGTCCTGTTCTCGTTGTGATATTTGTGTACTTTTCCAGCTCCAGAGCCTGTTCTCCAGCTCCGTGTGAAGCATGCTAATGAATCTTCACTTAGTGTCATGTGGATGACCCCTGTTGCCGAATGGGACAGCTATGTGGTTTCCCTAGGAGACAATGATCTTACTATTGTAAAAAAAGGACTTGCAAAAGAAGCTAAGGAATTCACTTTCACTGACTTGGTACCTGGAAGGAAATACACAGCTACCATCACTACCATTAGTGGGACTTTAAGCAACTGGACTTCAGTGGAAGGAAGAACAGGTATCATCTTGTCAAACTGTTTTAATCTTTGCTTCTGTTAAACATTAACAATTACTTTTGCTTTGTAGTAGAACTGAATTAACTCAGTGTCTAAATCTCAAAAGTCTTGATCTTACATTTGTTTCCTCAGTAAAAAAGGTACATTTCTGAGTCTCTCATTTCTGACTCTCAGTTATCTTGCTGTATTTATTTAAGATTTTGGGGAAATAGATGCATAATTCCTGGCAAAACAGTTTTCTGCAGTATTATGTCACTTCTAATCAATCTACGTTAGCACAAGATTCCATACAAGAAGAACAATTTTCACTGTGTATTTTCAGGAGGGTCACTTCCTTGATACAAAGCATTCATCATCTGGGAAAAAGAAATATCACCACACAGGAAAGTGTTACTTTAGGGGGAACATTCCAAGGTTGACAGACAGAAAACATATGTGACCTTGAACATGTATTTTGAATCTTTTTGCTCTTCTAATTCCAGAATATGTATTTGTTACTGAGGATGGTGACTGTGTTACAAGGAAGGTCCCATTCTCACCCCCTGCAGGGTGCTAATTTTGTGCACATGTGCAAGTTTTAAACCATATGGGTTGCTTTACTCTGCTTAAGCCTTGGCTTAAGCATTCTCCAGTGCAAGCAAAGTTTTAAAATGTAGCTCTGGCCTTGCACAGCACAGGGGAAAACAAGCTGCTTGTGTCTGAATCCAAACATGCCTAGGGTTGATGGTGGTCCGTACTTAAATTTTATAACTCCTTCTAAGGCCTGAGAAGTTACATTTTCATTTCTCTGCTGTGTTATTAGATATCTGGAATTTCACTTGCATCTGACTTTAGGGGACCTATTCGGGCATAAAGGTCCCTCTTCACTACTATGAGTCAATGCTTGAAAACACATCAGGCACTGATAGCGTGTCAACATTACATACAAAGTGAATTATAAAGAACAAACATCTATTAACTTGAACATAGGTTTTAATAAGCATTCCAAACCTCTGACTCTTCTTTGCAGCAGGACAGCTTACTGGACTTGAAAAATATTGCTGTAAATATGACAGAAATAGGTCTTACTTGCATCCCAGATTGGTCAGCTTCCAGTGAAACCTGCAGTAGCACTAAAAGAGCATTCAGCACAGAAATGTGGCACTTTAGTGTCTTGTTGGCGATAACTATGTTATGAGAGCATTATAAAACAAGAAGGATTTTTGATTCAGTTTTTTGTCAACTTTACATTTTCTTCAGCTATGTGCCTAATTATCTACCTTTTGTTAATGATTACTAAACCAGTACTATGTGTGCAAAAAGGTTGATATTATACAAGAGTAGAAAAGTGCAATCACGTTTTATAAAGTTAGAGTCTTCTTTATTTCAGTTGTGCTTGGTCATGTAAACAGAAATCCTTAGAAGCAATTGTATTTCCTTGCTATGACCAAATATTGTCAAATTAAATAAAGAAAGAGGATTTGGGGTAAAATTTGTGCTACATATTACATTCCTTTGTTATTTCTTTATCTTTTTTAGTCTGGCTAAGTTCATGAGCTTATGCTTAGATAAATGTTATGTTTGTTTAACAATTCATCTTTCGATGCCATAAAAGTTGGTATCCTGCAGATCTTCTGATGTAAAAAGTTAAACCATAACCATCCATCTCAGTTATCTCAGATCTGACACAGTATAGATGACTGTGCCTGAGGTATTCTTCAAACAGGTTTGCCATTTATTAGAAATGAAAGATTGGGAATGGGAGAGGAAAGGGAAAATGAAAGACACAGCCTATATTTGAAGTAGTCATCAAAAACCCCTGAGTGATTTCCTAAATTGATGGCTTTTATTTAATGATATTTATAAAATGCCATCTCCTCTGGTTCCCTGATCTTGAATCATTTTCATCTGACTGAGAAAAGCTGTGCTAAAGGCTGAAAGACCTCTCTGTGCCTTAGTTAGTTTCCCATAGACCACATCCCAAGAGACAGGAAGCAGTCCACAGTTAAAGTATTTTTAGTCCTGTTGAGTCTGGCTGCAAATTGGAATGTTCTTTTGATGCACTTCCTCAGTGTGACTAAACTTGTGTTCTTTGGGGGATTCTGTTTTGTTTTATTTTGTTTCTCCTCAGTAACATTATGGCAATTTTCTTTTCAGTGCCAGCCCAAGTGACTGGTCTGACTGTGGCAAGTCAGGGATCAACCAACAGCTTGTTCACCAACTGGACAAGAGCACTGGGAGATATAGACTCATACCAAGTGCTACTGATTCACGAGAATGTTGTCATTAAAAATGAAACTGTTCCCAGTGAAACCAACAGATACCACTTCTATCCTCTGAAACCTGGAGGACTTTATTCAGTTGTTGTCACCACTGTCAGTGGAGGGATCTCTTCAAGGCAAACAGTTGCAGAGGAAAGGACAGGTAAAAAGGAAAACACTCCAGAATGCTTTCTGTTAGTTCTTAAAAGCTGAATTTAGCTGAGAGAATTGTCTTGTGATTAAGCCACTGCACTGAGAATTCAGAAAAACAGGAGTCTCATCCATATAGTTCCATATGTGCACACTGTCTGTCTGTGCAGATTTGTGTAAATACAGCTTTGGAGAGCTAGCTGCTCTAACTACAGTGGGAACTCTGTACAGCAGGATCACTCTGTAACAAAGACAAAAGTATGCCCTGAGAGTAATGAACAACTGTGCTGGGTGAATCACTCCTTGGAAGGGACTTTCTTGACTGTGTGGTGGTGTAGGATGATTGCTCCTTACTTATGTGTGCCAAGAACCTGCCTAAAGGTGGTGGGATGAATTTGTGTCTCAGTTTCTCACAGCCCATGCTTTTTCTTTAATCCGACATCAAAGAATGTTCACCAGGGCTAATTATTTATTATGAGGTCCTTCTGTGCTTCATAGAATAAGATTTACTGTTGCATCACATTCTTTAAAGAGTCATGAAATGTTATACTAGTTCTTTGTATATTTAGAGGAAAAATTTGGCAACACTGTGCGATTTCACCCTTTATGTGAATTTGGCAAAGTCCAGGCATTCTGCAGTTTTCTGCAATGTTCTCCTTGAAAACAACTATTTTCAGATGAAAAGAAAAAAACAAACCTGAAAAAAAATTGGAGAAGAATAATACTAAAAGATTTTAAGTAGATAAGTTAGTTTGTAAACTCTGGGGGGGGCCGGGTGGACGGTTTGACAGCTGTTGGCCAGCCCCTCTGCTGAGGTAAGTCAGTTCAGTGCAGCAGAGTCCAGTGAAAACGTGGAAGTGCATTATGTCTAAGCTCTGCCCCTGAAATAACTCTGAGAGTTTTGTACCTGAGTGATGATAGTTCTGGCAATGCGGAGCCTTTGAGTTCACCTTGCTGGCATGAAAAACAAGTGGCATTCATGTTTTGTCCACTAGGCGTCAGAGAACCCCCTGGGAATGAAACATTCAGCTATGGGCCTCAGCATCTCACCAGCCTCACCAGTTATTGCTGTAACAGGAATGGCAATTTGAGAGGACAACTCAACTTCTGGGATTTTAGAAGTGCTGGGATCAGGCCACCAAAGACAATTTCCTTCACTGTATTTAAGAAAGCAGATGAATGTTGCTGAGAGGGAGTCAGTGCAGAGCTTCTCAGGGTCCCAGACTGCTTATTTTGCAGGGGATGACATTTCAGGGATTCTCACAACAATAAGAATTGGCTAGATAAAGCTTTTTTTGTTTTTTCCTCTTTGTTGCACAGTTCCTTCCAGCGTAACTGGAGTAACAGTAAATAACTCAGGTCGCAGTGACTACCTCAGTGTTTCTTGGCTGCCAGCTTCTGGAGATGTAGACAGTTATTTGGTAACACTCTCTCATGATGACAAGATTGTTCAGACTCTCACCATTTCCAAATCATTCAGTGAATGCTCCTTCAGCAGCCTTACTCCTGGGACACTTTACAATGTGATGATAACCACAAAGAGTGGAAAGTATGAAAACTATTCCCTCAGCCAGGAACGAACAGGTAAAGAGAGGCTCTGAGCAAATACGGTCACTGTAACCATCTTGTATAGCCATTACCAATGATTTATCAATATCTGATCAAACTGGGATGGATGAGTAGGGGTTGGAGGGTCAAACGATAAACTTACAGCTTTACAGACTTAGTTTTATTCTTATGCCCCTATTGCTGCTTTTTGTCATGCAAAAATACTTCAGCATGAAGAAAAGTCATGTCAGTCCTTGTAAGTGAGCAGGAATCATGTATCAGTTTTGGCTCAAATATGTTGTCATGCCCTTAATGCCTGTACTTGGCTCTTCAAGTATATCCTGCAGAGCATCTCCTCAGAAAGTTACTCAGGCACTGAAAGAACAGAATAGGATATAATAAGTAGTAAAATGTTAGTGAGGTGTCACAATAATGAGTAACACCCATGTC
>WEIT01036010.1:1639-15277 GCA_013389985.1 Dryoscopus gambensis | reverse complement strand
GTCATGTCAAGTATCTTTACCTGGATGAATGTACATGGAGTTCTAGTCCAGCCCAGTGTCTTCCTTCATAGGATGAATGCAGTTCCATCCCTCTCATTTCCTGTGCCTGTACCCATCTGACACATACATCTACTCCGTGTAGTCAAGTATTGTGTTCTAATAGAGCCTATTGCATGGTCAAGGCTTGTTAGACAACATTGCCCCAGTATCCTGGGTGTCAGATGCAATACCTTGTTTTTAATCTATCCTCTTTCTTTAGCACCTGCATTTGGTATCTGTGGCCTTGACTTTTGTGCAGCAGGTGCTGGTTAACATTTTCTATTCTGGGCCACTATTTTGCACCAGTTTACCACTCCTTTCTTTTTCATATTCCTTTCTAACTGTTTCAGTCAGTTCATTTCACTCTCCTTCTCCATCTTTTCATGATAGTCTGTATGCATCTCTTGCTTCTCAATTCCCAATTCAGACACCCCTGATGCTTTGTAACTTCATCTGTTTGTGTTTATGTCTAGGAATTATTTGTTTGCCTAAACATATGTATTGACATTTCTTTTCCCATGACTGAACCTGAAAATATATAAAGTTATGTTCTGTTAATTACTTTATTCACTTTTGTGTATTGAGTGGTCTGTATCTCACCTGGTAATGTCCTGCCTTTATTTGTTGCTTCCAGTTCCAGCGTCCGTCCAGGACTTATTAGCCCATCATGCTTACAGCAGTCATTCCTTGTTAGTAACCTGGCAGAAAGCTCCTGGTGTAGCCGAGAGATATGACATTCTGCTCTTGAATGAGCAAGGAGTCCTCCTGAGTAACAAATCAGAGCCAGCTACTGCCAAACAGCACAAATTTGAAGACTTACTAGCTGGCAAGAAGTATAAAATACAAGTTTTGACAGTCAGTGGTGGGCTCTTCAGTAAGCATGCAGAAACTGTTGGCCGAACAGGTAATTAGAACATCTTGGTTTATTTATACTTCCCTCAGATATCATTAAATGCATGAACCATCTGTATATCTTGATTCTGCAAAGATTCTAGCAAGGTACAGGCTCGGGATGTTTATGCATCATTTTTCCTGATATATGCTTTGTATGTGAATCTGAAATTTATTATCATAACATGACCATGGTTCATAATAAGGATATTAAACCAAAATGCTGAATACTTCTCTCAGTCTGTCTTTTGTGGAAATACCTGAATGCTTTATTGTCATCCAGTTTTTAATTCACAATCTCAAGGCTCTTAGTGCAGGATTTGAAGTTAATACATGCTTCTAAACTCAAGGCCAAATCTTGCTTGCAGTCTTTAAAGCTTCTTGTAGAAGCTAATGGACAGTTCTGTGTGAGCACAGTCTAACCAGGCCTTCTGGGAAATAAAAATATTGTATTGGAGAGACTCAGTGGCATCTCAGAAATGCTTTCCCCTTGTTTCTGACAGTTGCTGTTGACATTACTTAGCTGCTTGTGGCTTAACTGAAATATGTTACAGCCATGAGTTTATTAAAGTTTCAGCTTAGTGCCTAGATTCTGATATTTACTTTTACATTTATCCTTCTTTTCAGTTCCAGCAGCTGTTACAAATCTGAAAGTCACAGAGAACACCACTGACCGACTGTCCTTCAGCTGGACCACCTCGCAAGGGGAGCTTGATTCATATGACATCTTCCTATACAATCCAGACAAGTCCCTTCATGACAGGATTTCAGGAGAGCAGCATCTCCAGCAGTGTTCGTTCCAGAACCTGCGTCAAGGCAGGATGTATCGAATGGTGATTGTTACACACAGTGGAGACCTCACTAACGAGTCATCTGTCTANGAGCCTCTAAGAAAACCATCTGTCTCCAGTGTGGTGCTCATGGGGGACACCAGTGAACTGGTCTGAGTCTGATGCTCATACTAGATTAGAGCAACTATTAGAAGTATCAAAACTGACTCTAATCTGTAAAAAGCCTTAGATACATTAAAGAGTAAATTCTGAACGATGTAGTTACAACAGGAAAAATAAAGAACTCTGCAACAGTTCCCAGGAGCTCATGTCAGAAGAAAGACATCCCAGTGTATGCTCCTTAAGCAGGAAAATGGCTGTCTCCCCTCCTAAAAGCATTATTGGCCTATGAGTGGAAAAGGCAAAAAGGCAGAGCAAGTAGGGTTAATGGGGTAGACAGTCTATGAGTGAAATAAAACTCGCTTCCCATGGGAAGCTCTTGCTGCAGCTCTATGTTTATTCAGCCATATGTGGGAAGCAGAGTTTTCTAAGCGGCTCTAGCACCTCTGACATTCTGTGAAACCTTTCTTTATTCCCCTGAGCCACCATATAGTGCCAGTAACATGTCTGTAAGAATATGTCTGCACAGTGGTGCATTTTCTTCAGCTACCTCAGAAACAGGTGTTTCCAAACACTGACCTCTTTTGGTAACAGTGACAGTTCAAAATAAGAAAGGAAGCTACTGAGATACGCTTCCTGCTTTTTAGCCTGCTGTGGTGGCTGTCTAGTTTATAACATGACTATCATTACAGGACAAGTGTAACGTCTGCTTGACCTTTTCGCTTCTTCTCACCCAAAGCATGTTCTACTTAAAGTAATATTCATTCCTTCTTTTTTCAGTACCAGCCCCAGTTGTTGGTCTCAAGGCATCCAACCGAAACATGACAGACAGTCTGTGGTTCACTTGGGGTCCAGCAGCAGGAGATGTTGACTTCTATGAGCTGAATCTTTACAACCCGAATGGGACACAGAAAGAAACCGAGCAAAGGAAAGACCTGGAAGAGTGGCATTTCCAGGGGCTCGTTCCTGGCAGAAAGTACACTTTGGTTGTGGTGACTCACAGTGGTGACCTGACCAACACAGCAAACGCTGAAGGAAGAACAGGTATAGAATTTTTTTTAGTCCCGTCTGTTTGAATTCATTAGTTCGCAACTATGCAACAGACTTTTTCTGAGGGAGGATTTATTATAAGAGTCATTAAAGGTGTAAAGATGAAGGATAACCTTAAGTGCATTAAACCAATGGAATATGAAAGAAAAACAGTACTGTTTTTCTTTCAAAGGCTCAGGTATATGTTACGACTGCAAGAGTCACCATCATCAGCACAGGTGCAGTAACTCGCTGTGTACACAAGATAATACAAACTACTTTGTGATGCATGAAGAAAATAATGCCTGTTCCATCTTACTGATCTTGTAAGAATCTCTTTTTCTTCTCCCTTTTTTCCCCTCCTTTCTGCACAGCACCCAGCCCTCCTAAGACTGTGTCATTTACTGATATTGCAAACACTTCTTTATCAATCACTTGGCTGGGTCCTCCAGACTGGACAGACTATGACGATTTTGAGTTGCAATGGCTTCCAAAGGATCCCCTCACAGTGTTCAACCCCTACAGCAGCAGCAAATCTAAAGTACGCATCATCTATGGCCTGCGACCAGGAAGACTCTATGAGTTCAGTGTCAGAACCGTCAGTGGTGACAGCTGGAAGACATACAGTCAGTCACAGTCTGCAAGTGTGAGAACAAGTAAGTAAAATTTTCCATTGCACCCTAACACTCAGCTGAAGGAGATTCAAAACTGTAAAATATTATGAGTTCTTGATGCAAACAGTAATTTCTGTTAATAAATCCATGAATGGCAGTGATGAATTCAGCTAGATTCTAAGCCCTTGCTGTGTGCAAGGTCAGCTGTTTAAAGACTGAAAATGGACATTTACAACCTTTACATCCAGAGTCAAGCTGTTTGGTTGCAGAGCCTGAATCAATCAGTTTCAGGGGTGAAATAAAGCTGAATATCCAAACTTCTCTGATGGTAGTATATTGAAGTAATAATAATGTTTCTGGATGATAAGACAGGAAGGATGAAAGAAACTGTGCTGTACTAGATTTGAAACTGGAATTAATGTTTCACTGCTCTGTGTTTCTGTCCATGTCTGTGAATCTGTTTCATCTCTAGCTGTCTCTAGCAGCGTCAGTAACAGGCTGTTTTGAAGAAGTGACATGAAATTGTAAAAATAACTTAGTCGTGGCAAATCCTCATGTCATTTGGGGTGGGATTCAGCTCTAAATTGACATCTATGTTTAATAAGCTGTATAGCTCTTTAATTCAGCATAATAATTGAAATTTCACTTGTACTTAATCACTGAAATGTAGATACCTCCCATCTGAAAGTGAAATCCTATCTTTGTGGCATGTCATATAATATAAATTGTGCTTCCATATTACATGGATGAAGCATATTTCTGTGATATGTTTTAGTTATATGGACACATCAGATGCTACCCAGGAAACCAGATCAGTCATGAGATGACAGTATCAGTCTTGACTGATACTGGTGACCAAATGCAGCCTCCAAATAAGTTGTAACAGCTTTCTATAAAGCCACTGCTTTATGGTGTTGCTGTTCCTGTTAAGACTTCATCAAGTAGGAGTTTTTTCCTGGTTTTCACAATTAATTACTGGAGCTTCACAAAGCTGGTGGGGTAGATGTCACTAGATCTGGGTTCAGATAGCTAAAATGGGTTAGATAGCCTTGCATAAAATATCAGGCAGCACAGATTTGCAGGATAGCTGGGAATTCTGACTCCCAGCCTCCTGCTCTGAGCTGATGGTTGATGCAGAATCTGGGAGCTGTAGTGTGAGCAGAGAGTGTATGACACCTGTCCCTTTTCCTACCAAGCTTTAACTTCTCAACATTTCTCTAGAACCAGACAAGATCCAAAGCCTTCACTGTCGGCCCCAAACCTCTACTGCCATCGCGTGTTCCTGGACTCCTCCCGATTCTGACTTTGATGGGTATAGCGTTGAGTGCAAGAAAATGGATACTCGTGAAGTGGAATTTTCTAAAAGGATAGAAAAAGACAAATCTCTACTTAATATCATGACCCTTGTTCCCCACAAGCGATACCTGGTGTCCATCAAGGTGCATTCTGCAGACATGACGAGTGAAGTGGTTGAAGACAGCACCATCACAATGATCGATCGTAAGTGGAATTCAGAGTTGCCTTGAAGAGAGGCATTGAGCAGCAATAAGGAATTGCTCATGTTGGTTAGACAGTAAAAAAAGTTCTGAATTCCACAATTGCCAAGGTGTGGAGTGGTGGCCAAAGTAGCCTGACCTCATCCTTTGGTCCCTGTTGTGACAGACAATGCAGGATTTTGACTATATTGTCTCTCATTGCATTGCCAGACCCAATTATTTGGCTCGCTCATAAAATATAGCCTGAGAAACATAAACAAATACCCTGTCCTCATCATCACATGCTGTCAGCTGTCATCATGGTCACTGCTTGGCTTTCTGTATCTGGCTGTTTCCCCTAATAGATGGTAGCCATCCTCAGCACAAATATCTATTTGTATTGAATTGTAGTACTGCATTCTCTTTTGGCTTCTATAGACTCTTCTGAGGTGCTACCTGCCCAAATCACCTGTAGGATTTTTACCTGAGGGAGGATCCAGCTTTCCATAGCATGTGCTTTGAAACAGCTTCTTCAGTTTCTTTACCTGTAGGCTGCTGAGTGGAGGGTAGCAGTAGTATCTACTGGTGCCTCTGCACTGCCAGGCATCACTGCAGTCAACAGCCTGCCATCGCTGACCCAGGTTTTGCGCTACCTCAGCATTCAGTGGCACAGCACAGTGCAGAGGCCTGAACTCCTCCAGGGCTAAACTTCTCAAAAATGAGAGGATGGCCAGAAGGCCTATATTTAGGGATGCCTCTGTAGCTGCTTATTAAAAGCCACATTTGTGTGAAATGCTAGATCATAAAAATGATGTTTGCTTTGGGAGCTATTGAGCTAAGCTAGGGTTCAGTCACCAACCCACCTTCTCCTTTACCCCTTAATTGCCTTTTAATCTCCTTCCTCTATCACAAAGGATACTACAAATCCAGATGTAAGACCTAGTTATTCATGTCACAAAAAGTGAGACTGGGTCCGATTTCAAGGTTTGCTGATCCACGTTTATTCTTATTTGTTTTTATGTTCATGTTTGTTTGTTGTCACTTGTTTGTTCTGAACACTGTTGCTCTCCCAGACCCTGGTAAAGACTGGAGACCCTACCTCAAAGGAACACGAAAAATTGCAGCTGATCTTTGTAGATGTAAGAGGTGTAGCTAAACAGCATATGTATGTGTGAATTTTTGGTTCTTTTGGCATTCTAAAAGCTTTTGAAATTTAGCCACCTGCTTACATTTTTGATATGTTTCCCATATGTGCAATATAGTTTCAGTACTACAGATTTTTAAAAGATTCAGCAATGTAGATCCTTAAAATCCCCACTTTTGCTGCACTTTCTTCCTTGTGTACTTCACTTTCCAGTTTACTTCTGCTGTATCACTGTTCAAGGTATAGTTTTGTATCATAAAAAGAACGCTTCCTATGGAAGATCTGCAGTCAGTCTAGAAAATGGTACTCTGTAGTTGCATCCTGTGTCTGACTGACCCTGGCTGTTCCTCTGGAAAAGGAAGCAGAAATATAAATGCTTAAAATAGGTAACTTCTGTAGTGAGTGTGTTAAGTGGCCTCCAAATACTTGGCTTAAACCTGTGTCATTTTTAGCAGCTACAATTTCTATTTTCATAGACTTAACATTATTTTTATGCATTTTCATGTGGGCTTCTGCAGGAGTTCCTACTGAGGAGGTGTCATTCTTATTATGGTGAACTCACCACTGGCTTGTTTAATCTTTTGGCAGTTTCACCATGGGAAGTGAAGACCTTTCTTGATTGCAAAGAGAATAGAATCAGAGACTTGGGTCCAGGCAACCAAGATTATTTACAAATTGCGTTTTCCTTACTAGGTCTAGCCCACAGCAAGTACATAGGTAATACTTTCTCTCTATTTTGTATTTATTTTCTATTTATTTAATTACTCAGGTCCTCCTCAGCCACCTCCAGACATACGAGTGAATAAAAAAGAGGTGCTGATTACCAAATCCTCCATCAACTTTACTTTTAACTGCAGCTGGTTTAGTGACACTAATGGAGCTGTGAAGTACTTCACTGTGGTTGTGAGGGAGGCTGATGGTAAGTGTCATGATTTAATGCTATTCTCTCTGTAGCCTATAAAAGTTACATGGGGAAGTACATCCCTATCACTGCGCAGCAAAGGGGTTTCTCCTCATCTAGTGACTGAGTCTCATACAGGTTTTGGATCTATACTTCCTCCTTAGCCTGAGGATGTAGGAACTCAGTCCTATTCCCAGAGAGTCTTTAGCAACTCCAGAGCTCAGACAGAAGCAGTAGCTAGCTTCTGTACTCTAGGTTACACTGTCATGTATGTTCAGACAATTTCTGTAATAGGAGACTTATGTTGGTTGCCACTGGCAGTGAACACTGAAGAAACTGCCTTTCTGTGCACAGATCTCAAAATGTAGTTTCCATGTAAGGTGGGACCACTAAAAGGCAGCTCTTGGAAAGTTTCAGAAAGCCGTGCTGAGAAGGTACAGGTCTGCCAGGTGATGTTTGCTAACAGAAGAAAATGACTTTGCCTGCAGCACTGTAAAACAGAACAGAAATTGTCCTTGTGGCACATGTAAACCTCTCTTTCTACAGCTGACCTATCACTGAGACGTGTCTGACAAATCAGATATGCCTCAACAATTTATACCTTGTTTTTAGAAGTGGCTTCGTTTACTGGCATACCAGGACATATTTTGAAAGTTTCTTGATCCCTCTGTTTATCAGCCCTTAGGAAAAAAAACCAGATAGTATTTCCACTGTCTGCTTTGTTGTGTTTGTGCAAACTATAAAGCTCTTTGAGAAAGGGACTACTCATTGCCATGGCTTTGCCTATCTGAGTCTTTTATCCAGTATTGTGAATTTACACTCAGGGGACCCCTGTAATTTCCTATGGTAGTTTTTCTCTATATACAATAGAGTTGTCAGTGGGGGGGGTTTCTTGCTTCCATTTTGAAATAGCTGGTAGTAGGATCCAGGAATTTGGATCACAAAAACTCCCACCCACAGCACAGGAAAAAATGTCATAGCATTGAATTTGACCTGTGAATGCCTATTGTGGCAAAAGTTGCACTGAGGACTTGTGAGGAAATCTGCCTAAAAAATAATAGAAAAACTGATACTAGAACCAAGGTACCCTAACCACTGTAGCTTTGTATTCATGAGATAAGCCTCCAAGAAATAGAAAATTGGATAAGAATAGGTCTGTCAAGAGCTTGAGCCTATAAACCTCATTGCATTAACGGCTGTGGCATCTAAACCGTCTGACTTTCTCTGCACATGATGTAGGTAGTGAAGGACCAAAGCCTGATGAGCAGCACCCATTACCTTCCTACCTGGAATACAAACACAACAACTCTATACGCATCTACCAGACAAATTATTTTGCCAGTAGTTGTGCTGAAAACCCTGACAGTGACTATAAAAGTTTTGACATTAAGCTTGGAGGAGAAATGGAAAATCTGGGAGGAAAGTGTGATCCAGATCACCAGAAATTCTGCGATGGACCTCTAAAGCCTCGAACTGCTTATAGGTTAGACTTACATTGGGAGTTGTGCTCTATTATTAGG
Organism: Dryoscopus gambensis; assembly: GCA_013389985.1. NCBI lineage: Eukaryota > Metazoa > Chordata > Aves > Passeriformes > Malaconotidae > Dryoscopus > Dryoscopus gambensis. The sequence goes on along the minus strand of WEIT01036010.1, from coordinate 6,774 downwards.
CTTGCGCATTATTAGGCTTGGTGTCATCTGAGTGCCTGATCCATTTAAGCTTCTATAGATTAGTAACTGGGTTGTACAATGTTCTTTGTGTTTCACTGCAAATTTATGAAAGCTTTATCCATGCCCCTGTTCCACAGGTAAGGACCAGTCGTTCACTAGCATGGGAATGATACGATTAATTATGTACAAAACTCTGTGCCATGAATAGGTTTATTTATTTACCTCAACTTGATGGGAAGCTCTCCTATTGCTGCTAAACATTTCTTTGGAAAGACTGAAGACCATTGGCTAGATCAGAAGAGTACTTAGAGAGGAAGGCAAGAATGGTTCACTTAGTCTGGCAGAACTACCCCACTTGTTCCTTTGGAATAAGCTAGAAAAACGTTGAGGCGATTCTATCCTGTGGCACCATCCTCAGGCTCCAGATCTAGGTCCAGAATAGCTGTATGGTGACTGCCAAGCCCAGGCTCAGCAATTACACTGGCTGTAAGACCAAACATGAGCTTCAGTGTGTCTCAGTCACACCCCTCCCTCAGGCGAATACTGCCCCGAGAGATCCGCAAGCTGCTCACTGAAAAGGCAGATGGACAGAAGGCACATGCCAAGGACTGCCCATTGTGTCTCAGCTTCTCCATCATCATCAAAATAGTGCTACCCTACTATAGTCTGCTCTCATTAAGGCACGATTCCCAAAATTTCAGTCTGGGAAATACCCATATTACCAGGAAAACAAAGAGGATGATAACATTTATCCATTAGCACAGTCATGCCCAGCCGAGTGAAGGGAAAATGTGTCCCCACTTAGAAATATTTCTGAGTCCTGTCTCCTCTGCAGTTTCTGCTAGTCCTGCCTTCAGACATGGTCAGGCTGTGTGCCAGCAGCCAGAGCCCCATCTCTTATCTCTGCCAGGGTACCTCAGAGCCCTCTACCTGTACAAGCTGGGCTCAGGGATCAGTATTATTAATTAAGTAGATTACTGATTAACTCAGGTGTCTGTATTAAGAATTGTCTGTGGTCAGTGGAAAGGTTTTAGTTGTCTCAAAGAGGGAAAATGAGTTTTTACTTTTCTGCTGTTGGTTCTGAACATCTGATGAGCCGGTTTTTTTTCCTGGTTTTTTTAGGATCAGCATACGAGCTTTTACCCAGCTTTTCAGTGAAGACCCAAAGGAACTTCCCAAACCACTCTTTGCAGACACCTTCTTCTCCTTACCGATCACTACAGAGGCAGGTTAGTTTCAGGCTTTTATCGGTGACTGTGCCATGTGATTAAATATTGTGCCTAAGAATACTCTGGCATCTGGAACTATTTGTAAGGAGTGGAACAAAGCTTGCTGTGCATGTCCTGAGGGCTGCTCTGGATGAAGCTGGAGCCATGGCTTATCTACCCTTACCAGAAAATTCAGAGGACTGAGCTGCTGAAAGTAGAGAAAAGGAAAAATGCTCAGTGAGGCTATCACCAAAAAAGCTTCTAGCTGCAAGGGTACCACTCCCATATAATGGAGTTGTGCTTTCTTTTACTGTGGTTGGGAGTGAAACATTTTGTTTAGTGTTTTGAAAAAATGAGGACAGAAAATCAAGGCCGGGTTTTAGCTAAGTGTTTTAATGCCTTACATTTCCTTTTATTTAGCCATTTTCTTCAGCTGATAATAACAGATCCCCTGAAAGTTACTGATTCTCTGATTCTTCTGATCCTTTCCTCAAGATATATAAATACACTGTCTTGTTTCTAGAGCCTCTGTTTGGAGTTATTGAAGGTGTGAGTGCTGGCTTGTTTCTGATTGTGATGTTGGTGGCTGTTACTGCTTTATTTGTCTGCAGACAAAAAGTTGGGTAAGCTGACTCCCTTTATCACTCTGTTATTGAAGTCATGTCAAATTATATTCATTTAAGTAATACAATTTATTAGGCATAACTAAACATTGGATGGATGCACGGAACTATTCAACAGATAAAATATATATCCCCCAACATCTGCACACACTAAGTATACAATTAATGACTTATATATTAGGAAATCTATATATCCTTAATTCAAATGGTGTCAGAATTATGTCATAGAGGATCCTTGTAACTTTTAGTTTGCAATAGGAGTCTGAATAGTTCTGAAGAAAATGGTTTAACTTTCAAACTTTTGTCTTCTGGGGAAAAATATCTTTTGTCAAAAAATGAAGTGTTTCAGAATAATTGCATATGCATTGTTGATGGGAATCTTTTGAAACTGTTCATTTAGACTTCATTATTTCAATTCAAAAATACTGAGATGTGGCATTATGTCAGTGTCCAAAAGATAAATTCAAACTTTGCTTCTCATTTTTTCAGTCAATTTTAGTTGTCTATTTCACATTACAGATGAATCTTAAATAGTGAACTTATATATTTTTAAAAAGTGAAATACTATATCTCAACTGAAAAAATCTTTATCCATTTAAACCATTTTGCACGACTGAGAGATGTGAAATTCTTCGTAGTGTCTGAAATTGGAAAAAACCCTCAGTATTTCCATTACCTGGGAAACACTGCAAGTCTGAAATTCAGTTCTTTTACTTACACAAAATTAAGTTGATATTGTTTTGAATTTGCTTTTCATATGCCAGAATTTCAGATTGGAAAAAAAACCTGTTTTCTGACTAGTCATAACTTTTAGCCAAAATGGATAAACTTCATTACAGAATGTGGCTTCGTGTTGTAAGTTACATACCCAGCAGGACGGCAATAATACTGGTATGGTTTTCCCACATCAGACATAAAGAGGAAGTGTCCTCTAAGGGAGGTGGCTTGAAGGAGGAGATGGCAGCAAAAAGATGAAAGGCAGCACTAGCTGTGTGGAGTAAGTACCACTTCTATGGCTTTCCCAAAGCCTGCTGTGGTCCTGCCACTTACTCTGCCATGAGCTTGGGCATCTGCTACAGGCCCGGTCTGCAGAGTGGACGTGCTGGAAGCTGTAGACCTTTTACAGCTCTGAAAAATCTCCCTATGTCTTCCTTTCTATACACAGAGAATCCGCCAATTTAGGGCCTATCTTAGCATAGGACACCCTCCTTACTGATGGACTGGCCTGTAAGTGTTTCAGAACAAGAAAAAAGTCTTACTACCTGTGCCATTCTTACCCTCCACATCACTATTGCCAAGCTAAAATACAAGAAAACTCTCTGCCCCAGCTAAGAGCAATGTTACAGGATCAGAGGCAAAAACTGAAACATACTTTCCTAAATTGCTTTCCTTCCAATTTAAAAGTTTTCCAGTTTAAGTTATGTCATTGCCAACTCTTTGCAATTTCAGAACTTACTGATGTAACAGAATATCTTCCTTTTCGTTCCAGAAATGGCCATGAGAGACCTACAGCAAGGCTGAGCATTCGCAGAGACAGGCCACTGACAGTCCATTTGAACTTGGGGCAAAAAGGGTAATGACAAAAGTTTGGTTTTTTAACATGGCATTATGGTTGAAGACATCCACCCGATCACTCACTGATGAAGTGTTTCTTTTTCTTTTGAAAGAATTTCCAGATACCGGAAAGCTTCCAGGTAAAAAGAAAAAATTAATACCTAAAAAACTTCTTGGTAACCAACTGGATAAATTATGGCTGTGATTCATCCTGTGATTTTCTTCCTCCTGTTGAATATTTTAGTCCGATCAAAGTCAGTCACTTTGAAGCCCACTTCACCAAACTTCAAGCAGACTCCAACTACCTTCTGTCCAAGGAGTATGAGGTGGGATCCTAACCTAGGCAAAGGACTTGCTTTATGAAGGGGCGGGCTGACTAAATCAACAGGTTAATGTATTAGAAAGGCCTGCATTTGTTTGTCTTATTCACACAAATCCAAATAAGGTGGAGTATTTCATTTGAACTCCACTTGTCCATGTGCAGAAACCAACTCTTCATTTGACATCTTGTGGTTGGCAGCCTCTGCCTGATACCTATCTGGCTGAGATCAGGAGCATTTGTTTGTACGGCACATCTGTGAAATAAAGTATGGAAAGTACCTGCCAGCCATGTGCTTGCTTTCAAACAGTATGATTAGCTATGTAATTTCAGTTTGCTTTTTGAAAAAAACCACCTGTTCTCTGTGCATGGCCTTTGAGACCTGATGAGCAATGTTTCCCTTTGTATTGTCTTGTCATTTAATTATTTTCGCCTCACATTTTATTCCTATTACTTTTTTGCAGGACTTGAAAGATGTGGGTCGAAACCAGACATGTGACATAGCACTTCTGCCAGAGAACAGAGGGAAAAATCGATACAATAATATATTGCCCTGTGAGTTTTAGCTTTGGTTGTGTAATATTGCATCAAACCGGCTATTTTTCACTTTTTTCTCAGCAAGCCTAGTGGAAAAGCGAGTGCAGCCAATCCCTTCCCTTCTTTCTGTCTGAGATGAAATATCTCTGCCAGCTCAGGTTCTTGTGCTTGGAGGCAGATGATGCATGGCCCTGAATGGCTTCACACAGACCAGTAATTTAATTTCACACTGGAGGTGTAATGACTAGCATGCAGACTGGGGAGAAAAAGCTCCAGCTATTAGGGGCATTCAATCACTGTTGATAACAAGGACGTAGAAATAACAGTGGGGTTGTTTACATATGAGGGATCATCCATTCAGTGCTCTTTGGCAGCCTTGACAAATCTTTGTTCTTCGGAGTACATAGCAAAGCTACTATACAATGTAGCACTAGTGGGATTCTGAATGATGAGACACTTGTGTGAAGTTAACCCTGTCCTTCTCAGGCAAGACCTGTCTGTCATTAAGAGGTTCCCCCCTAATCTCCTACCTGTCATTTTGGAGGTAAGACATTGAAGAGGAACACCACACTACTTACTGCTCCACGTCCCCACTAATGGATGTGGCATGTGCTTGCAGCACAGCCTCTCCTGTGTCCTGCCGGCCCATGCCAGCAATGATACCTGACTGAGATCCAACATGGCATTATCTCACAAATTAGTGTCCTGGTGGCTCAGGCACTCTGTATCTCTGTACAGAGGGCCCTTTACCTATGGAAGATGTTTGGCCTGCTCAGCGTTAGCTTGGAATATCACTGAAGTGCATTCTTCCAACAGCAGAGCTGGGCGCTGCTTTCCATTACAGCACACTGCTGTTAGGATCAAAGGAGGATGCTATTTTGGCCCTTTTGTTGG
>WEIT01036009.1:4007-19586 GCA_013389985.1 Dryoscopus gambensis | reverse complement strand
ACCTCATCAGCCTAAATCCATGGAAACTCTGGGTGAAAGTTAGCTTTCTTACAGGCTTCCTTCTTTCCTCAGTATCCAGTAGATGCACACAGATACACACAGCATAAAAAGGGAAAAAAATAAGAGCACCTCATAATCAAAAGTACTGGGCTATGTGGTACAGAGTACCAGAGAAATATTCAAATTTCTCATAGGAGCCATAAAATTTTAAAATGACAACCACACCTCCAGAAATTTTTATTTTTGCAAGTAGCTTTAGAGGGCTAGCATTTTCTGTAGGAAGAGTGGGAGGCTGGAAAAATGTCTTGTTTCATAGAAGTTTTCTTTTCCTCCTATACAATCTGATTATTCTAAAAGCTTGTTTGTCATAAACTTTCTTACAGGCTGTTAGAGGCCTATTTTTGGAAGGCTGTAATAGAGGTCTTTGTGATCCTGTAGCAAGAATATAGGGGTTTTGAGCAATCTGCTGATCTGTCTGTACTTTGTCTATTCTGGCCAGAGCATTTTGGATTTATACAGCACATTCACCACACGATCACTGCAAAAAAGAAATTTCTGAAGTTAAAAAAAAAAAAAAGAAGAAGAAGAAGAAGAAGAAGATGATGAAAAAAAAAAGTATATCTTTTTGTAATGGACTGTCATGAGGCTATTTCTTCAATTTTCCTTTTCCTGATGATTTTATGATTTTTTTTTTCCCTGCCCATGGTGTGATGCTGTTTAAGGTCCCTTCCAACGCAAATGTATGGGTCTATGATTCTATGATTTTATGTAGAATCACTAAAGAAGAAGAAAGAAAGAAAGAAAGAAAGAAAGAGAAAGAAAGAGAAAGAAAGAAAGAAAGAGAAAGAGAAAGAAAGAAAGAAAGAGAGAGAGAAAGAAAGAGAAAGAAAGAGAAAGAAAGAGAGAAAGAGAGAAAGAGAGAAAGAGAGAAAGAAAGAAAGAAAGAAAGAAAGAAAGAAAGAAAGAAATTCTGCAATTTTCACTAAAATCAGTGCTACTTATTCCAAAGCTTTAAAAGAAAACTTATAAAAGGAAAGAAGTTAGGTCTTTTGCTTATGAATTTACAGTCCATAAAATTTGCCCTTTTTTTGGTTATTTGCTCAAAGGAATTTCTCTTTGTTCTTCTGAGGCTATTATATAAATTGCATTTTACCTCTGGTGCACCACCTATGCCAGTTTTATATAAAGTTTTATCCCGAACGTCGCTGGCACCCTGTTGTACCTCGTTCCGAGGAGAAAAATGACTCTGGCTGTATCGGCCGATGGGGTTCGGTAAGGACGGCCGCGAGGAGGAGCGGGGGCTGCCGGCGGTCCGGCTGTGCCGAGCCCGGACGCTGGATGTCACTGCAGGACCGGGGACGCGGCGCAGCGGAGCAAGCGGGGAGCATCGTCCCGAGGGTCCCCCGCCTCCGGAGCGAGACGCAGCCGGAACGGGGTCTGAGATGCCGGCGCTGCCTGCAAGTAACGTGGAGGTGCAATGCATCTTTCCCTCTTGGAGCTGATGAATTCTAGGACGCGGAAAACGCAACAAAATCAGCGTTGCTGTAGAAAGAATCTTTGCGATTACCATTGTAAGATACTGGGTTTTTAGGTCCCGAAGCCTCTTGCAGAGCTTGCTCAGGTAAAGTCAAAACTACAGATTATGGGATACTCGTGTGATTATTTACTATTTTGTTTAATACAGTCAAAATAGAAGACTTGGGGCTTTGCTAATTTTTAAATTTAATCTACATTTTTTTTCCCAAAAGTAAAACAAGCTGATCTCAGCCTATTTATTTAATTCATATTTTTATATATATTCTCTGCCTTTCGCTTCCCATGCCTTCACATACCTTTCCTCTATATATTTCCCATCATCTAAACTCACTTCATTCACTGTTTATGCACATTTGCAGTGTTTTTGTAAAAAACCTCTTCACTCTTTTCTACTTTTTTTCCTGTTTACTTTTTTCCCTCCATGTTTTGTTTCTACATACGATTTTTGCACTTTGTTTTTTTCAGTTATATTGTCTTTTCTGTCATGTTCCTCTTCACTCCATTATGTTAAAAATTTCACTCTGCTCATCTTTTTTGCATGGTTCTTCCAAATACTATCGCGTTTCTCTTCCTCCCACTTCACTTTTCCTTCCCTGTGATATTCCTGTTATGTGTTCTCTTTGAATGTCATCTATTCTTATTATTTTTCCTTATCTGTTTTGTTCCTTTCTTTTTCTGTCTCGATCAGCTGAATTCTCCCCATCTGTGAAAAAGTGCACTTTTTGACTCTTTAATTTTTCTCATCAGTTCCTCATCAGGGAAAAGGGACGGGTAAAGGACGAACAATGACAGACTACTTCCTGGCCAACATTTCTGCCACTGCAGTCAGTTTTGACTTTATCTGCAGAACTGTGGTTTCTTGTAAAATAATGTCTTACAACCCAGACTGTGAATTCAATCTCCCTAGCTTATTAGCTGACTTTATAAGTCAATTCCATTTTTCTCTCAAAAACTTAATTATTCTTAATTGATAACCATGGAGTCTATACAGGAACATACATCACGTATGCACAAATGTTTCATTCACTTTAAGTTGTTGAAACTGAAAAATTAGTAGGCATTAGAGTGAACATATGGAACACAGATAGGTGATAAGGGCAGAGACACCCAGTTATAGTGAAAAAAAACTTCTTCAAAATGTTGCATACTACTCATCCACAACTGATTGCTCAGTTCTGACCCTCATTTAAGACATGTAAAGTATCTTCAAAAGACCGAAGCTTTGAAGCATGAAATATCAAACTCAAATGGAAATTACCTATGTGAGTAAATAAAAAGCTTGAGTTTACAGACGCTTATATATACAATGAACTTCTCCCTTGCTAATATCCTTTTATGCTTGGAGGGCTAACTAGTTTTCTTTCAAACTGAGTAACCAATGTTATAAACACTAGTCTAAATGAATAAAAATTATTTCTAAACATCTACTCAGCATGGATTTTACTGTTTCTTATAATGTCTGATAGACACAGTTCAAGCCTTAAAAATTGCACATTGTTTCTAACTGCACCAAATAATTGGCCAAATTCCCCTACAACCTATGCTATCTTCTATTTAGACCATCATTGCTACAATACCACAAATATTTGCTTATTTATGACTTCGCATAATATTTGGACATAATAATATATATTTATTGATATTAAATATTGTTCATATTTTATGACTATGGGCTCTTTAATGAAATTTTAATGTTAGCTATTTTTTCTTTATTAATTGGGATTGCTGATTAGCCTCTAGCACAAGGCATGGGTTTTGCCCACCCCCAGACAACAGATCAGACAATGAAAGATAATGCATACAAATAATTCAGCTGTGCTCTTAGAGTGAATGAGTGAGTTGCAACACATAATGATAGAGCTCCATTCCCGTCCTGTTTGAAGACTTAATGGGTGCCGTACCTCTTGATAAAAAGCATTGCAGCTATTCAGCTACTTGTTATTCATGTAAATGTTTTTGTCTCAAAGGAGGAGTGTTTTTGGCATTGCCAGAGTGGGTCAGAAGAGCCTTTGTTAGGGTGGAGATACTGGACCAACCAGAAACTACAATTGGCTGTATCAGGGTACAAGCTGCAGTAGGGAATAAAATGCCCTCTCAGGCCGAAATAGTGTTAAGCCCCTGTCCTGAAACCCAAGGCTTTTTCTCTATCCAGCACTCTGTCCCTTGATGTTTATTACAGTAGCTCTTGATATTTTTATAAAGCATTTAAATGTCAACTTTTATAAACCATTGAAATATTAACTTTCTGAATCCTGGTAACATCTTGTGTCGATATTCAAGCAGCTGGAGCCTCTGGGTGGGTTGTTCTTGAAGTTCAGTGATACAGCTGTGACAGGCAGTCTGCCATTGAACTGTGTTTTTGGGCACAGCAGCAACAACCCCATGTTAAGCGCTGCTGCATGGCAAATAACACGTGCTCAGCTGAATGAAAAATGACATTGAGGTTCCATATTTTAAACTGTTTCTGATTAGTGCAGTGTTGTAGCCCAAAGAGCCCCGAAGGCAGAATCACTAGTGAAGTAAATCTATCTTAATGAATATATTGCAGGTAGACCACCTGTAAATTTGGATTGCACTGGAAGCATAGTATTCCATGTACTAGATCATAAAATGCTGTGGGACTGTGCAGGGGGTGGTGTATTTCCACTTGCTGCTCTCTCTGCTCAGCAGGCTGCTAGCCACCCATAATTAAGGCAAATAAACTCTACTTTCACTGGAGTTGTTTTGAGCATGTTTGTTGTTGCTAAAGCAGCCCGGTGTGGTTTGGTAGGACTCAACAGAGAAACCAGTTCAGGCACGGCAAGACATAAGCCGACCCTTAGCTCAGGACACACTGCTATGCAACTACAAGGTAAACTCAGAAAACAGGTTAAATATGCCGATACCACCCTAGCTGAAAATCATCCCTTTTTCCAATTTTTCCTCCTCTTTTTCCTTCTCTCTTTCTCCTTCTCCCTTCCTCTTTCACTCTTGCTCCAGCTTCCCACCCCAGCCTGCAGCTGGTAATAGTTTAGGGGGCACGTTGCTGTGTTAATACCTTGTTAAGGCTGTTTCAGCTGCCGGGTCTCCGAGAGGTCAGTGTCAGGACTGTGTTACTGTGAACCCTTGATATGCAGGGTAAAGCCAGGGACAGGTAGAGCTTCCCCCCTCTCACACGGCAGGGAGCTGAGCTGCTGCAGGCACCCCCTCCCGCAGTGCTGCACTGCTGGCAGTGTGGGCAATAAAAAATAATATGTTTCTGATCAAAAGTAATTAGGGCTTATAGAAGCATGGGTATTAATGGACTAGACATCACATCACAGACATTGCCTGGTATCTCTCAATTCAGCTTGGTAAAGCTGCAGGTGTTAAAGAGCTGTTGAATGCTGTTGTCTGTGCAATATGGGCAAGTAGCAAAAATGGTTCTGCAGCTCATAAAGTAAACCTGAAAATAGGAGCAGACGATTAAAAATATAAAATGTTAGTATAATTGAACTTCTGGCACTGATGTCTGAGTCTGCTGGGCTTCTAGCACAGCAGAGAGTATTACATGTAAGCCAATGTCCGGAATTGAAAAGGCAGGATTGCAATGTCGTTTCTCAGTTTAAGAAAATATTGTAGATTTTCTCATAGGATTTGTTTGAAAAAATATACATTACATAGACAATGGAAAAGAGAGAAAGAAAAGTAAAATGCATTTTAGAGATCAAATACAAAAGGAAAAATCCACTTTGTTTTTATAGTATTTCTAGCACAGAGGGGAAAAAAAAGGTTATCCAAAACACAGAATTTTTCTTTCTTTCCTTTTCTGGTTAGTTTTAAGAACCAACCAGATTTTTTTTTCTGGTTAAGTTTTCAGGTTGAGTGGTCAATTTTTGCACTCAATTGGTTACAAGGTTAATCACAGGCCAAGCATATTTACGGTTTTGTAATACCAGCTTTATTTACGGCTCTGCCTACATTTTTGAAGATGTGTTTGTTTTATAATACATAATTAATGAAAATTACTTCTCATTAGTTATTTATTAATTTAGAATGCATGAGAGCCAGTGTAAAATTCGTATAGTGCTCAGTGTATACATGCATATCCTGACAGCTAAGAATGCAATGAATACTCAAAAGTAAGGAATAGGACCCCTGAAAGACTTCTACTGGGTGTGTTTTAGATTGTCATATAAATCAATATTTCTCTTTCAGAAATGGAAACGGGAATATAGCTCAGATACAGTCACACATTTTAAAAAATTATATTTATTTTTTGTTTTTCTAAGTTCATTTATTGAAGCTGCTTTATCACTTAAGTATCCCTGCTCTGCATATGATCTGTTCATGAGAAATTAAAGATGTAATTAATTTCCTTTATATTAACCTAATGTAATCCTTCCCTTTCTGCAAAATACACGTGTGATATAAGTTAAATTCAGCAGTAAATGTACAATGCTGACCTAGACCCTGTGAGGAAAAGGCAAATTCTGAGAGATAAGGCTGGCAGTGCCCTCTGAACCCAGCAGACACTGGCTCAAATGCTATATAATCAAAATATATTTTATTTCTAGGGGTGGACAAACAAAATGTGGAAATTTGCTGAAGAGCATGAGCATTCTCTGTACTGGGAAATCTCAGTTAGAAAGTGTTCAGTTACTGGAAATCTGAAAAGCATACATGCCAAAACAAAGTTACTGGGGATTTTCAAGTCTTACAAATCTCATCAAAAATTAACAGGGGAAAAGTAATTATTTTTGTGGTACCAAAAGGCTAGAAATGACATTAAATTCTGGTGCTTCCTATGAGCCTCTGGAGATAGAAAAGGGGGGATTAGGCAGAGAGAGCCTGCTAGTTTTTCTCATTGTTGATTGAATTTTTAGCACAGAAAGAAAGGAAGAGAAATATAAATACCTCAGTAGTACACATTTGACAGGTTACAGTAAAAATTGATGCTTTAGTTCTTTGAAAGTCCATTCAAGCTATAGAGTTGGTGCTGAACCTAGTTTTCTGTAAATGTAGACATTTTGTACATCTTTATTTTAAAGGAAAGCATAAAACAAATCTGTAAAAAAGGCTTGCATTACATTTGCAGTGGATCAAATACCTGCTGCAGGTGAATGTGCAAATGATTTTCATTCAGAAGTCTTTTTAGTTATTTGGCTATTTACTCATGCCTTTGTATGAGTGATAGGTGCAAACTTGGCTCATAACTGTACAATTACATTTTTGCAAAACTGTCTTCTGTCTCTCCCTCTTCTGCGGTTTAGAAGTTATCGATTGATGTTATTGTTAGTTACAGTTCAAAAATACAGGCTTTCCTCTTATTCGGCTTTAGAAGGTATGTATCAGAGCAGTGACAAAATACTTCCTTGCACTCATAGGTTCACTCTTGTGGGTTTTTGTCTATCCCTAGCAATCTTCCACATCCTTTCCTTGTCAATTCCTCTTTTTCTGTTGCTTCTATTGCATGAACGTGACCTCATCCAGAGCTATTTTGAACAGTATGTGGTCCCTCCCTTGCCTATTATCTCTATACCAGTGATGATACTGGATGGGATGAGTGGGAGTAGCTTAAACAGAGAAGGATAGGAAAAAACCAGCAAAGTACCGTAGCATTTTTTAAGACTGGATATTTAGATGGGAAAAAATGGGCAAAGTGATGTTCATAATGATCCTTTTATATTTTTAAAGAAAAATGTAAGCCAGCAGTAGCTAGAAAGGTAATGCGCAAAGAATCTGATAATGAATAAAACTGATTAGGGCCTGAATAAACAAAAACAAGAGTTCCTCCTGCCTAAAAAGGCTCATCCTTTCAAAACATCCTATTCCATCAGCAGAGAAGACAGAACTACAGATAACCTCAGTAGTAACATCTGTTCAGGATGGATGTCAAAGAATATTAACTGGAGGAGCTGTGAATGCTAAAATAGCTGAGTTCTGCTGGAGATATGCCAACAAATGATAATGTGGCAGTCTTTTCAAGAATTAATATTCTTCAAGCATTAAGCTGTCCTTGTCTTTTATATCAGGTTTGGTGTCTAAGATGCTGTATCTCCCAAGACAAGACTGCATCAAGAAGATAGCATGTATGTGGTCAGAGAGGTCAAATAATCACTTTCTATGCCTTCTCATCAGCTCACTTTCACCCCTTGAATCTGCCAATTAAATAACTTTGCATCTCAGAAAAGACCATTTTTGTGTTAATTTACTCAGTTAAACAGGCAAATTTTAACACAGTTTGAGCACAGTGTTTTGGTTTCACTGGAATGATGACATGGATGCCATGCATCTTCTAACCATGAGTAGAGGAAATGGGTGCTGTTTTACTTTTTTTAGTATCCTGAAATTTTTGATTGGAATAATTTTGAAGTGCTACTAGAATTTTCTTCCTCAGGAACACATACAGTTGTGCTAACAAAGTAATGGTGGTCTCAGGCAATGTTATGAAAGTTTTGAATAATTATTCTGAACACAAATAAAGTGTGAGGGGTGGAACTACTATTTAAGCTTAAAACTGGGAATTGCGTACTTGATTTCTGATTCACTCTCTATCTCATTTAAAAAAATCTTTAAAACATTAGACAAAAAGTTATCGAGCCTAGATTCCTGTAGAAAGGCCAATGTGTACTGACAAGAGTTAAACAGACACCATAATTCCTGTCCTGTGGAAATTAAAAATAGTACCATTCAGAACTGCAACAAAAATGACATTTTGAAATTTTCCATGTAATGAAAATTCTGACATTTTGCTTGGAGAAGGTCAGAGTGACATTTCATTGTGAAATACTGAGAATGTTTCTGGGGCTTCTTGGGTCATCTCTAATCGCCTGCCAGGTAGAGACCTGAGGATTTGGGGGTCCTTTTTAGCACAATGCTCCTGGAGTGCTGGGGGCAAATAGCTTGGAGGAATGGTCTCTGCAGCAGCCTGCCTAACGGGTGGCCACTAGACCAGATGAACAGGGTGGCAGAGTGCCAGGCAGAGCATTCTGACTTTTATTAAGATTTAGCAATAACCAAAATATTCTCACCTAACATTCTAGTAAATTAGGAGTTTAGAAAATCAGGAGGAAAACCTAGAACTAACTGCTTATGTTTGTAAGGTGCTTTGTACTCTGTGAGTAAACAATTTTCTAAACCAGTTTGAGTACCTTATTTTTTCCCATTTCCTGAACATTTTAAACTTATTAAAACATGACTACTTTTTCAACGCAGGGAAGTATGGGCTTTATATTTTTTATTTTTTTACTTTAAACTTTGGGACGGTTTTATATTCTGTGGCTAAATTCATTTCTCTTGAGGCCTCTTTGGTTATTGCCAGGTAACCTTTTATGGGTTTTGGTTGGTTGGTAGGTTGGNTTTTTTTTTTTTTTTTTGCCAGGTGTGACAGTATATTTGGGATAATTCCAGAGGTTTAAGACCTTCTCTTCCCATCTTTCTTGAAACTGTGCAGTCTGAATTAGTTCTGCCATCTGGGTAGGAATAAGATCTTCTGATGGAATGGAGTAATTTTATGTAAACTATGATTAATGCATTATATGAATAGGAGACAGTGTTGTCAATGAAAATCCAGTCACACCCTTTGATCACAGAAATCTTTCCCTGGCTAGAGCAACTAAACCTTTTTCCCATACAGGTTGTTAGACAATAAATCAAGGTCTTCCAGTGAGATGTACTTTTACTCAGAATGCTGGAAAACACAAAGGGGAAGTTATAAGGATACAAGTATTGCAAACATCATCTGTTTATACTGGACCTGTACAAGCTACATCTCAGAAGCAATGTGAGAGTTCCATGCTCCAGTGTGGGAGGGTGTTCCATCCTCTCCAGTACCCTGATGTCAAATCCATGATGCTGATTCAGTAAGATTCAGCTGTGATATAAGGCAGAGGTATTCTGCCTTTCCTTTTATGTAGCCTTCTCCTGCCTTTTTGTAAGTTGCAGTGGAGAAGACTAGCAGAATACCCATGTTCTGCCCTCATCAGCAGTACCAGGGAACTTCATGCCCACATTTTTGTGCTGTGTTCTTATCCTTCCTTCCTGCCAGGTAAGAAACTATGGATATATAGGACATACTTGACACCAAGAATTCTTGATCCCAAGGGTACTCGACTCTATTCTTCCTAATGCAGAAATATGCCTAACATTTTCAAGAACATTTTCATGTCACATTTTAGCCCATGATTTTTCACCAGAGTGAAGGTGAAATGTATGGAAGTAAATGCTGTTCTTGGTTCAGCCCTTTGGTAGTCCATGAGACTGATTTCAGTGTGCCTGATTTAAACTATTATATAACAGTTAAGTTCCACCTGAAGGACCAGATATCTTTGTGAATAAAATGAATACTTCCATTCTCCAGCTTGCACAGTTTGTGGGGGTGAAATTAATACTATTGGATGTCTTCTGAATTGTTTTGCTAAATAATATACAGTCTAATACTGTCACTTTTTCGTTCTCTTAACAGTTTCAAAATTCTGTGTTAACATATACAACACATACAGTATAAAACTAGGTTTATTGATAAGGAGAATATGGTTAATAGTTTAGTTTAATTACCCTTGTTTGGAATCTCTTAATCTCTACTGGCCAAGGTTTACAAAATGACCCAAATTATCTCATTTACATATTTCTTTTGCTTCTATGGATATGTTACTCAATGGTGGTCTGCAATAATTTTGCAGAATGAGAATTTGTTGTTTTCCAGGAATAAAATTCAGGAGATTCTGAATCAAAGTGGCACAGAAATTTTAAGGAATAGCGAAAAGTTATGCCATAAAAAATTTTGCTTTATTACAGTAAACAATCATCTTTATTTAAATTAATTGAAGAACAAGAATTGAAAATAAATCATGGAGTAAAAGTAAGAGTTAACTAAAACATTAAGAGTGGAAAATGAGGGAGATACCAACCTCCATCACCTCCAACTTATGTCAAAATATTTATTTGTACTGGTCTTTACATTCTCACAATGAAATTAATAGCACCCAGAGAATTCCAGGAGAACTGAGCTCATGACCAAAAGCCAAAATGATTTTGCATGTATTTGTAAATTACTTTCTACTTGCCAGAAATGTAGAGTGCTTCTGGAGATGTGTTGCAGCGGCTGAACCAGCAGCCATGGTGGCCAGGGAGCCAAAGAGCCCAGGTACAGGAGAGGCCTGCTGGTGGGCCAACTCCGAAGTCTAAGATACCCCTTAATTCTGCACAAGAAAAGCGTCTTCCGTCAGGCCTTGTGATTCTATGTGGATTTGGTCTGTCTGGTTGGCCAGTAGCCATACGGCCCTTGCATCCCTTAAAGGGCTGTAATCCAGCCCCCACTCTGCCCCTCCTTCTCCCCATTGGGTGTTGTTGTATTACCCCGCCTCCCTTCTGTACCCCTTTATAAGTGTGTTGCAGCCAGAAGCTGCTCGTCTCTGTCCCTGGACTCCTTCATTGTGGTTTGGTAATAAAGCCCTCGGAATTCCATACGTAGGGCCACCTCTTGACTCTTTGCCTCTAGTGCTGCGTGAGCTGGCCAGCTCAGTGTGTGTGCTGCGTGCTCCCACCACACGGGTGAGAGAGCTGGCTTGTGAGTGTGCCAAGGAGCACCGCCGGGGGTTCCTCGCTAAGGTGTCTCTGAGGCAAGGTGGTCATGCACAAATGGCGCCTCATCATGCCTTTGGGCTGGCTGTTCAAATAGAATAAGGTGAAACAATAAAACAAAACAGTTTTCAGTATAAGAATTGACTTCTGGAACTGCGTGCATGCACTCCCTTGTGCTTTCCAGGGGGAGTTTCCTAAGGTAGCTCAAGGATCTGTGCGGAGGCTGCTTTGATAGCACTGCTGACTTCAGTGAATCGGATCCAAACAACCCTCAGCTCCTTTTCAACTTCTTGAGCTGCAGAGACCTGTTGGGTAGTTCTGATGGAGCACATTTGCTCTATAATACATGCTAAAGCTATTTAGAGCTGCAAGGGAAATTACAGCTGGTAACTAGGAGAGGTTTGAAGGAGAAAGTGTCTGTTATTCAGATATATAATTACTTCTGCCATTCTTGCACAGGGGGTGACTTTCTGACCAGGAACGGAAGCAGCTGTTCCCAGTCCACTGACAGCAGGAGAAGCACAGCCTTGTGAGAGTACCCTGTCTGCTTGGAGAGTGTCTTCAGAACTGGCTGGCTTTGAGCTGAGCATCTGCCCCAAGAGTCCTGGAAGCTGGAAGCTGTAGTCTGCTTCTCTCTTGGAAATTCAGCTATCCTTCATCAGCCTTTATTCAAGCAATTTTGTTATGTTTTGCAGCATCCAAAAAAAATATTTAATGCCTGTAAAGCTTAGTAATTTCATTAAACTGGTTTAACCTCCAAGTCATGTGACAGTGTTGATAGAAGAAGGAGGAAGGGAATGCTGCTCTTGCTCCCCGCAATTGTCATAATGTAAAGGTAGTATGGAATACATTTATAATTTCAAAGTTTAAATAGCGTAAATTATGCACATTTCAGGTTAGTGACTTTGAAAATGTGATACAATAGGTGGTGAACCATGGAGGTGTGTGCTGTGTGGTGAGATGGCTACCCAAAACCAGACATTGTTGGCATCCATTATGGTACCTTGACAAAAACATAAGAAAACCTAGGAATGGGTGGATGTGCAACAGAACCCCTTCTGCTTATAATAACACCTTAGAGAGATTAGGAGTTAAAAAATATAGAGGATAGCCACCTCAAATTCATTTTCCTCTGAGTGTTTTCTGAAAAATAATGGTTTTGTTTTACTCTCTTGGAAGAAATAACAATGTAAAGGAGATCTTATCAAAGGTATTTGAAGTTAGTCTGACCTTCTGGTGAAGGAGTTTCATATTTGAGGACTGACTGCCTATACTTGAAGTGACTAGGGAGCTTGCATGTGTTGCTGCTGCTAATATTCAGTAGCTGTTGCAAAAAATTTTTGTCTCAGCAGAAAACAACACAAGAGTTGTTCACCTGGACAGTAATGAATACTAGAGCTGCCATTTAGCCATGATCATTAGTCTCATGGCAAGAGTAAATGTGAATATCCTCAGTGCTGAGATATCCCTGGTTATGCAAAGGCTGCAAGCCTTTGAATCTCTCTCTATGCCAGCCCAGAAGGGGTCAGATTTAGAAATAAGAAGTTCATGTAAATTCACAGATTATGCTGAGTTGGAAGGGAACTTAGTAGGAATTTAAAAAATGTGGAAGAGGGAAAACTTTTCAAGAACTTCAAATTTCCATCATTCAAATTATTTTGACAACAGCCTAACTGGGCAGAGGATATGGGAAAGAAAAAATTTCCCTTTATAGAGGAACTTGTTTCTTGCAGAGAATAGATTACACAATTCCTGGAATACTTGAATTATGGCATTTCCGTGTCAGACAAAGTATCTGAAGTTCTTTTTAACATTAGAAAGATTGTTGCAGAAAAGCATAAAACTTAAAATGGTAAAAACTGGCTTTCTGTTTCCGAGATAAGAATGTTCATGAAAAGCTTGTATTATATATTTATTAGTAGAGAGTTCACAGATGGATTGCCTAGCAGTTCACTTTACAGACACACATTGTTGACTTCATGAGTTAATAGAAAGAAAACCCTTTTTCTGCGTACCTAGCCTGCAGTGGTTAGATTTACTAGAGAATGATGCACACAATCCCCATATATAAAGCAGTCAAGGGATATTTTCTACAAGCTTAAGTGCCTCACATAATTTATTTTTTTCCCCAACCAAAGTCTAGTAACTTCAGCTTGCATGATTACTGAGCTTTGTGTTCTAGTTCTTGCCATCAGTTCATTCCCAAACTCATAAAATGCAAGGTCCTGGTGTGTATTTTTCTTTCCAATTCTTCAGTAAATGAAGAATTCCTTACATTAGAAGCTATGATCTCTGCAAAGATATTCTTCATTGTGTTGAGTGAAGTAAATACTGGAGTATACGATTTTATTTGTCATACATCTCTGTCTGAAAAAGCAAAGACACCTATACTGCATTTTAGGGCCAGACCATCACTTAGAATAAATCAGCATAGAACTTGTGATTTCACATCATTTCAAATTACACAATTAGTAGTCCACGAAACAAAAAGAAATGTTTTTGATGCAAATCCGTTCTACCATCCTGAAATAAAATAGTAGCTGCAGAGGGTAGTGTGTTGATGAGGAGACAAAGGAAAGGCCTCTACTTCGCATGGTTACCTTAGAAGCTATCTAACACATCTGCAAACCCATTTTTTTTGAGTAGTATGAGCTTTTCACTTTAATTGGAGCTATTATTTGCAGACAAATGTTGTGTTAATGGAGGAAGGGAAAAAGATGTGATGCATAGTCTCAGAAGGAGATAAGTATCTTGATAAAAAAAGGCATAGAAGGACAGAAGCATAATTAAGCTGGACTGACTGTGGAGGTCATGGTAGAATAACAAGTATCAAAGGATGCAAAAGCAGAGAAGCGTTGGCATGGAGACTGGGAGGCACTTTAGTATTAAATATAGTACATTTCAGATGGAAACATAGAATAGCAGCCTGATCACAAATACTGCTGGATTTTCAGTGATTCTCATTACCAAAACCTAAACGAAAACCTTGGTCTTCTGCTGTACTGAATCAATATTTTGTTTCAGCTAAATATAACTTTTTTTATATCTTCATAGATTTTGAGGCTTGTAGTAAGTTCTGTTACATCTTGTATATCACAGAACATTCCTTTTCATCAGGCTATTCTTACTGGTGTCCCTTACAGTCTTTTAAAAAGGAGATTCCTATTTTCCCTTAAACCATCATAGTTTTGATTTTGTCCTACTATTGTCCCGAGTTAGAAGATGCTGTGGTTCATCATCCAACTGGGATGATGGGATATTTCAGAGATCTCTGAAGACCAGGTGTTATGACCTGCCCCAGAAGGTGAGGGTAACTCAGGTTCTTGTTAACAGATTAACTCAGCATTCTGAGTGAAACAACACTGATGAGTGTTTGTAAATATATTTAGGTAGGGTTTATTTTAGAACAATATGGTTGCAATGGAAAGCAGGTATTGTAGCCATTTTGGTTACCATTATCTGTAGTAATATAGCAGTATGGAAGCATAAAAATGTTACAGGAAGGAAGGAACAAAGAAACAAAGAAAGGAGAAAAAAACTATCACCGCCCGTAGATCTTGCAACAAGACTTCATTGTTGCAATTTAGATGTCTGTTGTCTGAAGTGATACTCTTTGTTCGTTGTGGATGACAGAAGAAGTCCGTGAAACACAAAGTCCATCAGGTTTATATTATGCTTAGGCCAGGTGGAAACACCCCAGTACCACCCCTGGAGTGAGGAGTTTTACACTGGATGATGTAACATTGGATGATGAGACATTTCATGAGTCTTTGACACCTTCTAATACGTCACAGCTGACTACTATATGAGCGCAATTGAGTCAATTATAGCCTGTTATGAACCCACAATAGGGGAGTTCGCATGAGTAAAGACAAAGAAACAGCATGCTGCCTCTCAGGGTTTGCCTCTTTTCTTCTCTTACTCAACACCCAGTTTGTAGCCCAAGCTGGCACCGTGCTCACCCTCTGCACCTGGGTGGTTACTGTGCCTGTGGGCATCTTGCCTCCTGATTGCTTGAGCCAGCAGCATTCCAGTCTGTCCCACATCTTTCTCCTTAGACCTAGGATAATTGGGGAATGGTACCACCTTTATTTCATCTCAAGTCTCTCACCCGGGAACAGTTATATAAAAAAACCTGCCTTTGCTTGTACAAGGTTTATACACTGTGTCTTGTTGTTTCTTAACTGTATTTTGAAAATAGCTCTCTACAGCTCTGTTGGTTTTGAAAGCTTTGTTTTATTAAAGAATACACATGAAAGAATAGAGACTTGTTTTTCCATCTGTGAGCCATAAAATATATATTGGCATATTGACCACATCTCCCTTTCACCTGGTATCAGCTCTCAATGGTCTTTACAAAGTTACTGAACATATGGTTGGGAGACAATACTTGTGATATGTTCTCTGCAACAAATTATTTTATTTCAATAATGTAATTGATTATCAAGTACAAATTTATGTAATAAAATTATAGAAATTTATAAACAATATATTATAAAT
>WEIT01036006.1:10641-24262 GCA_013389985.1 Dryoscopus gambensis | reverse complement strand
CTTCCACCCCCCCAGCCCCCCCGCCCAAAGATTCCCATTTCTCTAATGTTATCATTCATCAAAATGGCGTCGGTTTTCAGCATCTACCAGTCTTTTTATTTAATATCCACGCTGGGGCTGCAGAGCCGTGACCCTACGGAGGCGAGGAGGGAGCACAAGGGGCTCACGCAGCCCAGCTATCTCCCTCGCCCGTTTAAGGATGGGCGAAAATAAATGGCAGCTGGAAGGAGACGGCAAACCCTCTTCCCTCCTTCCACATCCTCGGGGTCGCAAGTTGAATTTCAGCCTTGCCGTGCGTTTTCCTCCTCCTTGGCCTCACTTCCATTGTCAGCGCCTACACGGCGTGTGTTTGCCGTGCCGAGCCGGGGGCGAGGGCTGGCTGGTGGCGGGGGGAGTCGCCCCTCGGCTGTGGGGACTCGCTAGTTAACATCCTGCTGTTCCTGGAGGAGATGAGTTATAACGGGACCAGCATCTCCTTTATCCGTTTGCACTGGAGTCGTCATAACAATGCACCGAGGCAGAGGTGAATTTATTTGCCCAATGTTGAGAGCAGCGGTCTGACTATACATAGTGCATGGTTCCCCAGCTATGGTAATACGGGTGGGCACCACTGTCACACACAGGCACTTAACTGAGACGCTCTATCATCTCAGGGAAGAGAACTAAGGTGAACTCAGATAATTTCTTCTGCTTAGGGGTAAAAAAACCCTCAAACAACCAACTTTATGAAACAGGTTTCATTATATTTTGATATCTGTGCCAATGGGACATTGCTGTAATTACTGGGGAGAGCACAAGTCTGGGGAACCAGCGTACCCCTATTGCCTTGCACTTCTTCAGAGACAGTTATGGAAAGATCCTCAGACTTAAGTGTAGCTGGCTTTAGCAGTGGCATGAGGGCACTGAAAAGTTTCCAAATCGGACTGGAATCCTGTTTTCCTTCTCCCCTCCATTCATTCTATATATTTTTTCCGGTTTCGATGGTATGCTTTAGTGCTAGTGATGGGTAGAGAACTGGCATTGTCCATCTCGTCACCTTTTAAGTGTATTTAAAATAAGTGACTTAGGCTTTTGATCAATTGGGAAAAATTCTTCTTAGTGTCCTTTAATTAATAAGCTTAAAAGAGATCATTGTCGCTTAAGAAGTGCTAAAGGAATACATCAGGATTACTTAGGCAAGTGATTCCATCTGCCCTATGTTGAGTTGTTTTCTTGGCAGTGGCTGAAATGCTTGGAATAAAACCCCACGTTTTGGGTGGGTTATTTGGTAGCAGAGTAGTCGTTTTGCTCACTTAAGAAGAATGCAAGCAATAGCTAATTGCTGTTCTCATGTGTTTGCTAATGACAAACAAATAGCCCATTAGAATTTACAATTCATTCTTTCTTGGTTTTGTCATTTCTTTTGCAGTATTTCCAAGCAAGGTTGTAGTTGTCACTAACCACGTTTTCATGCAGGGCTTTAGTTTTTTTTAAGGAGTCTAATCATTTCTGCATGCTGTGGTTACCACTGCAAAAAAAAAAATCTACCTTTGAAATATAATTTCAGTATTGTTCTCATTCTTTTACTGAATTAAGGAACCTGTGTAGGTTCTTTGCTTAGAATAAATGTAGATATTTTAAACTGTCGAAGGCATAGTCTAAACATGTCTTGTATAATGACGCAACTGGTTAGATGTAAATGCATGAATTAGTGGAGGAGTTTAAAGATGTAACCTTTTGTTTATTTGTGGGTCTGGGGAGGAAAAATGACAATTTATAAGCCATATTAACCATGCATATCTCAATTTTTCAGAGGATGGCCAATATTTTCTAAAGGTCCTCATACCTAGTTATGCTGCTGGATCTATAATTGGGAAGGGAGGACAGACAATTGTTCAGTTGCAGAAAGAGACTGGGGCCACCATCAAGCTGTCTAAATCCAAAGATTTTTACCCAGGTAGGTGCAAAACTTAGCCAATTTTTATTTTTAAATTCCCAGGCATGTATGCACATGTCAGTGTATTTCATATATTGATGATTAAGGTTCCAGTGCAGCAGGAAGCATTGTGTCTCAGAAAAGTATGTTACAAAGTGCAATAGTGAATATAAAGATTCTGTCTATTTTGGTGTATGGAGTGGACTGAACTGGACACTAACTGCTTGAAATAAGTTTAAAGACATTTACAATATTTCTACAAAAGAGTATTTTCATTAACATTGATTGCTTTATTTTTTATTTTAAAAATATTTAGCTTTAAGGAACCAACGTGACAGGTGGCGTAAAGATAATTGTTCGTTTGAAGTTTCCAGACATTGTAATGACAATTAAGCTAGAATGAGTAAAAATGAAAGACTGCCTCTTAAAGAATGGGCCATTTACTTTAAATCCATTATGTACCTTCTTTCTGCTTCACTGCTTTGTTCATTGGCTCTGAAGTGAAGTGAAGAGGACAAGTGCTGCTCTTTAGATATTCTTTATATTATGTTATCATGATGGTGGAAGAAAAATTAGCATGTTATAAAATTAGCATTTTATAGTAGCTGTATTAGTGTACAGGAAAAGTTTTTAATATTTGAGTGTAACAGTAACAAATACCAGAATTAGCATTCCTCCTTTATAAGATTTCTGAAGAGGGAGTCTTATGTAATGGTAGACAAGATTTTAGCTTCTACAGTTGAGTAATTGGGGTTTTTTACCTAAACGTGAAAAATTAACATTCTGTAGTTGAACTTTGCTCCAGAGGACTTTTTAAAAGCTGATGCAAAATAACATAGCTGACAATTTCATGTTTTGATTTTGTTATTTTGAAAAGTAACTGGTGGTTTAGAATTGAGTTGACTAGCTGTTCCTGACTTTTTTCTTTTGGAAAAATAAGAGCTATGTTCCATTTGATCTATTTTAACAAGATGACTGAATTCCACAAAATAGCAAAGGCACTTGGTGTGGATGTAAACAGAACACTAACATTGGAGCATTTAGCTTTCCTGTCCTCTAACTTTACTGTCAAACAGAAGTGGGTAACTTTTTATTAACAGAGATATTGTGGTCTATTTACAAATATGATTGTTGATGTGAAAATTCTAATGCACCTGTTGTATGTCTTCTTAATGAATGTAGTTTATAATACTTAAATGTCAGAGACTGAAGTCATGCATGTAGATCTTTTTCCTGTTGAATGTTACAGCTTATGAACTGGTGCTTGTTGCGTTTGAGGCTTTTTTCTTTTTTTGCTTTTTTTAGAAAGCTAGGAAAAATCTGATCCTTTATTTTGAAAGGTATGTTAGGGTGAAAAAAAATCAATGTAGAATTGTGAAAACTCTTGGAAGAAATAAAAGCATTCTAAAGAGCCTGATTGCAGAATTAATAACATAATCTGGGTAAAGAGCTGCAATAGTAAATTAAATTCACTGTCAATAGATGAAAATGAAATAGATTTTCTGCATTATACATGAGGGGTTATCAGATATGCAAGGATGTTACAGAAAATTGGTATTTATGGAGAATATTCCAAATACCAAATTACGAGCCTTTTCATTTTACTTCAGTTTATTTACACTGACTTGGAAAGGACGCTCCAAAGATTAGATCTTTTGTTCAGTGCTCTAGTATAGTTCTTCTGTTTTCTGATTAAATCAGAATTACTTTTTTTTGTATAGGAAATTGTAAAGATGCAGCAGTAGTAGCAGAAGAACCTTTGAAAAATAAAATATCACAAGCTAGAATGACATGAGAAAAACATTTGCAACATAAACATATTCTCCCTTAAAATCAGCAGCAATAATATAAATAACTGGGGCAGGGACGCTCAAGCATTTTCACAGTAACAGGTGCAAATGAAGTTCCAGTTTGACTTAATACAGTCTGCCTTCAATTTGCAGCCACATTGTGTCATATGGAAAGTGAGTGTTTTAAGGAAGTTGGTGACTGATACCTGCTAAAGCATGTAACAGGGATGGGAAATGGATTCCAGTGTGGCCAGCTCTTGTTAGTATTTCTGTTTGCGTCTGACCACCAGCCCATGGAATTTTCGGAGGTCCTGTCATTCCTTGAGCTGATGGATTTTGGGTTTCATCCAGACTGTCTTGTTCATATAACATTAGGGAATACAAACCTTGTGAAAGAGCTAATATAAAGTTATGGCTTATTTTCCTTATGAAGTTTTTTAAACAATTACTGTTTTCCTAATAGATGTTACTTAGTCTTTACATCTGATGCTTGTGACTACAAATATGTTTAATATATGTTTCACTGTGGAATGTTCTGTCATCGAAGCTTCTATGAAAATTTTCTGTATTTCCAAAAAGTTTTAGAAAACTGAGTAAGTTCCTGTTTGGAAGGGAGAAAGGTGCTTGTAATACAGAAGTTACGAGTAGTTCCTATGATCTAATAGTGTTTTTTTCTTTTCCCTCTGTGATATAGGACTTCAGTATGCAGACTGATTTCTGTTGGAATTATTTTTGTGCATCAAAAGGTGACATAATTACTGAAGAATTATATGGCAGCTCTAATTACAAGAAATTGAAGGAAAAAAGCGCTTTGCATTGAACATTTTAGTTTACAAGATAGGAAGCAGTATATAAATACATTACTGTCCACTACAGTTTTATTTTTGAGTACACAATTTATTGTTCTCTTTTCAGGTTACCTGCTGACTTTTTCTTGTTTGGACTCCTGCAGTTTGACTTTGGATATTGTGCCTAGATTATCCCTGATTCTTTTGTGTTCAGGCTTGTCCCCCAAGATTAGCAGAAATAAAATTAAAATGGCAAAATATCCCCTACTTTTAAACTAAATGGTGCTGATCCTTCTGCAGAGAAAGTACAGTGTGTATTGACTACTAGGTTTTGGTGTAACAATTAAATACAGATTCAGCCAACTTGATAAAGAAAGTGGCTATTCTGTGATGCTATTAAAATGTATGGTTTTTCGAATAATATAAGAAAGATTATTTCTGTTGTGTAAGGCTGTCATTGCTTATGTGTTTCTCATTCTGCATTATAGTGAGCACTGGGCTCAAACCTACTCAGGCCACGTATATTTTTCCCTTGCGAGTGCTGCCGTGCGCTCTCTCTTTCTCTCTCGTGCATGCACTCACTCTCTCCCTCTCCCTCCCTCTCTCTCTCTGCGTTCCCGCCCCAGTCTCTCACATATGCACACACATGCACAAAATTATGTTACATCACATCATGTTGTTTATCTTGCAACAGGATCTTGCCTGGTCTGAACTTGGTGCTTGAGTGAATTTGAGCTTGGTTGGTGTTTTTCAATTTATTGGAATATGATGTCATAGGTGTACTTAAATTAGATCATATCAAGAGCAGAGATTAATAAAAGCATAATTAAATGTGGATAAGGTTTTACTGGTTTTAGCAATGTATTAGATGTGTTGTTCTTATAGCAGACTTCTAATCAGTAGTGAACATTTGGAGAATATAAAAGGTGGGAGTTTTCTCTCCCATCTTGTGTAGTGAGTGTATGAAGTACTGTGTGGCTATTTTGTGCTTTTACCAAGGGACTTGTATTTTTAGATGTTTTCTGTTTAAATATCAGATTTTTTTTAATCATTCATGTGTTATGAGAGATAGTCTAACTAACCTTTGTGCCAGTGCCCTTCTGAAAAGTCTCTTACTCTGACTCTTAAAAACCTTTCAAAAAAATTAGATGTGTAAGGAACACATTAAGTTACAGGAATTTATAATTAATAATCTTATAGCATCATTACTCCTAAAGACTGCTGGGAAGGGGAAAGGTATAATATATCAAACTTGGCTCTCCATTATTATTTCCTTTATAGAAATAGAGTTTACCATGTTAATTTATAACTCTTAAAAATAACAAAATCTAGTAAGGAAAGGAATGTTTCAAAAATCAACACTTGAAATAATGTTGAAGTGAAATACTGCTCTTTCAGCTATGGAAAAGAAAAGGGTAATGGAGTTAGAAGGGAAAATGACTTTCGTTATTAGCTGTCTGTTGTCCTGCTTCCTTGAAGGGGTTTGTCATACATCAATAAATGCATCTCATTTTTTTCTTGATGATCCTATTTTTTTCCTGAAGTGTTGACATTAGCTAATTAGAGACTACATAAGTATATATCCAAGATTTTCAGATTCTGTTGTAAACATTTACTTACATGAGTAACTTCAGAGATAATGGGGCTGAGGAAATTACTAAATAGTGAGTAGAGATTTCAGAGGTTGAATCTAGAGCTGTATAGATTTTTTTAAAATAATCACTGGTCTTTGTACTAGTTAAAAGAAAAAAAAAAAGACCAACCACGAAAAACTCCCAAGTGTTGATTGCCAGCTGTTCAGAGAGATAATTCTCAGTTGGACAGTTGTCTGTTGCCTGGTTACTGAAACAGGATAAAAAAAGTTAGCTTGTTAGCCAGCAGATCTGTAGTATTTTGCATTTAAAAGGAAGCTGAAACTGAATATGTAACTTAGTAGGATCTTGAGATTGTTACATATCTAACTTGTCCTGTGTACTGTCACTTAGCAGCATCTCATTTGGTTAGTTTTGAGAAGTTAATTTGGCACTGATTTTTTTTTCTACCTGTAGGGACTTACTCATGTTAATGAGTGAATCAACTTTGACATAATAAATGGCTTTGGTTTGCAAGAAAGTGCTGTGTCTTTGTCTCCTATAGAAAGGTTTTTAACAACTTCTGACAGATTTGGAATGGTTAGTCTAACTTTAATAAATGACACAGGCTAACAACTAACTTTGTTGTCAATATAAAGAACAGAGTGAGGACAGCTGTTATGACAGGGAAATGCCATATTTTAACTTTTCAACATTTTCATTGTGATTGCTTTTACCTAGGTTTCAATATAATGGAAAACCAAAGTATTTTCAGTAGGTTAGAAAGCTTATGTAGATGAAGGTGCTTCTAGTAATAGCATTGTTTTTTGATAAAGGCGGGATTTCTGTAAAGCAATTATTCATTTAAAAAAATTAAATAAGCACAAAGTTTTCCCCTTTCATGAAGTTTAAAATTTCCATACAATAATTCAATAATTTTTTGTAGATAGATCCAAGTTTTAACGGATTCTTGATAGAGAATAGGTGTTGGAACTAATATTTTAAAAAAATATAAACAGGGAATGTCTGAATCTCTTGTTTTCCTCTTCTCCCTTGTGCAGTAAACAAAAGATGTGCTTGCTTTTCTTAATGGATGCAACCCATAACAAGCAATATCTTTTTCAAATACTCTTTGATCTTGTTTGTTCTTTAATTGAATTCATTAGCTTAGATATTGTCCTCAGTAGCTGACCAGAGAATTTATTTTGTCAGGGATCAGTAGCTTTTTGGCCAGGGAAGAAAATCTTGGTTTTAGTGAATTTGTCAGACTGGCCTCTAGAAATGGAGCATGGAGTGGTAGGGGAAGAGGCTTGCACCTTATTGCTGTCACACTTCTGTCTTTGGACACAGCCCTCACATAAAGTTAAGCAGCAACTCTAAAGATTTTACTGGCTAACATCTTGGAGACTCATTGTTGCATCTTGCAGCAGTGCAGTCAGCTTTCCATTCCATCTTAGAGTTTAGTTTGCTTCTTAACATTGATCAGTAGGCCAGTGGGAGGTAATGACTTGGTGAGGAGTCTCGTAGTTGTCAGTTGTCCAGTGTCGGAATGCCGCAGGTAATTGGGCTGGACTGGTGAGAGCTGTGGCCGTGTGCTTCTCACGTTGCACTGCAGCTGCTGTTGATCTTAATTAATCTGACCCTCAGAGGCTGCAGTGTCATGGTATAAAACGCAATACATGTTAGAAATTGGAAGGCTGCTTTTCTGACTCTTACTGATGGCCATATTTCTAGGTAGGCCTTTTGGTTTTTCTAACTGGATCTGTTTGACACCAGCATAAATTTCTTAATGTGCTTCAATCTAAAACTGTGATATGTTTTTCCTGTTTATCTAATTTATCTGTTGAGTAATGAAGCTGATGCACGTGTTTTTGAAATGTCATGGTTATAATGGATTTAGCAAAAATATTTGTGCTTATTCTAACAATAACAACTATTGTCTGTAAATGAAAAGAATTATACTGTGTCTGGTATGAATTTCTGGTGTAGTGTAGTATGTTCTGTAGTGAGAATGCTTAGTGCTTGTTTTATTTAGCCCAGTCTTGTGGTTCTTTTAAAGATTTCTAGTAGCATGGAAACATGGAGAGTTGGAATTTGGTATTTGGCAAGTGGAATCAATTAGTGTGCTGTGCATGTGCAAGGTTATTAATTTACTGTAGATATATGACTGTCTTTATTCTGACTACATGATATAGCTTTAGAAAAATATCAGGTTCCTTACATTCACCCTGGTATTCAGGACCATTTTCCTTCCCCTAAAGGAAATATCAAACTATACCTTAACCTAGAGATCTTGTAAGTGTTACTGTACAGATTTGTGTAGCTCTATTCCATCCTATTTTTGTTTTGATTTCAGGAGTTTCTCCATCCCAACCTGTGATTATTCATGGCATTATAAAGATCAACTACATTGCTTATATTTTGATTAAAAATAGAGAAAGGATTGTCAGAATACTCAATGATACACAATGATATTTTAATACAAAAAAATCACAAGTATCTAAATTCCTATCCACTCATAGGAACTTGTTTTCATTTTAACATACTGATCATTAATTATGGTTGAATCTTACTGGGGTTTACCTAATATTAGGTGTGCTGTTCTTGATAATAGCCAAGCACTGCAATTCATTTGCAAAAACCTAACTGAACTGATTGAAATGTCAGTTTAAGGCAGTGTTTGGAGACACATCTATGGAAGTCGGCTCCCCACTGTACAATGCTAGCAAGATTTTGTAGCCTTTGAATATGAAGTTATTACTCTTCGCTCTAGCTAGTTATTGTTCTTGACTTCTGAATTGCAGTAAGTTTTGTGTACGGTTTAAATGTTCTGCATAATCGATGGAGAAAATTAAGTCTCCTTTGTGAAAGGTTGGAGAACATAGGTTGATGTAGGTGATGTAAATAACTAGCTATGTGACCAGATAGCACTTGAAAGAACAGTATATTAGGGACTAGGTTTAAAGTTAAACATTGGTGGTATGATTGACCTGGGGTCAGATGCCTTGTAAGTGAGATGCTCTTGCCAACTTGCGTATATGGAAGTGGTTATGTAAAATTAGCATTTGTTGGATATAAAGAAGCATGAATCTTGGACAAAATTTCATATTTACCTGGTCTTGTAGGTTTTGATTTTGAAAAGACTAAACATCTGTTTTTCATCGTTGATCTCTCACTGCATCCTGCAGGGCCTGTCATCTCAGCATTGACAGGATCAGATGAAAAATACAATCGATGTGTTGACATTTTTTTGAGAATCACTCAGGTAAGATTACTTGTTATACAGAACTACAGTGAAATTCATGGCTGCTGCTAATGTTTCACCAGTTGGAGCCTTTGCATTCTCAATCATTAATTAAATTAGATACTGAGGTTCTCTGCATGTTCCCTTGTTTCTATTTTAAAAGCACTTTTTGTGCCTTGCTCAGTGCCATTTAACTCTCTTGTAATTTCCCACATAAAGAGCTTCACACATTTGTACTATTTTCCCCCACTTGATAGAGTGGCACCTGTTTGCTTGAATCAAGAACCATAGTGCACACCTCCAAAGCTCTTGGAAGACTTGTATGTATTTTTTTATTCTCAAGTAGTGACTTTAGTCCTATTTAGATTCTTCATTGGCAATATGGGGAAGAAAATTCTCTGTAGAGAACCAGATAATCAGGCGCAGCAGCAATTTATCATCTTCCTAGTGTGTTCTAAATTCTGACTTTGAAACTGTACATGAAAAATTACAAATAATTAACTGAATATACAATGGTAGAGTTGTTCCTGTTATAACATGAGTTATTGAAAATATTTATATTAGGTCATGCACTGGAAAAGTAGGAAATGGCATGTGTCCATTCAGTTGACTTTGTTGAGCATCCAGTGTACTTACGAAATTAAAACTATTATCAGAGTGTATTCCAAAAGAGTTGGGCTGTAAAATGTCATGGCTGTGAGGGAAGGGGGAGGAAAGACCAGTTGGGCCATATGCCAGTGTTGGAGCTTGATCTAACAATGGTTTACATTTTGTCCCCATCTGTAATCTGGTGTTAGGAATTACCAGAGTGCAGGTAGGGTAGTGTATAGTACAAGTAGTAGCAGCAGCAATTCAGGTGCTGCCGCGGATACTGTTTTGGCAGCAGTATTGAGCTGGAGTTATAGAATATTTATGTTTTATTGTAATCTGGCAGTCTAACAACAATTTTCCCGAGGAACACCAAATAAAATAAGGGGAATAGGTGGCTTTTTAGTGGAGTTTTGACCTGGATTTGAAGAAAACTTCTGTGGAACAAGGGAGGGTCTTCTGGCATTCTGTCTGTGCTGAATTTTCAAAGGTCTGCTATGAAATGCTGCTACTGGATGCCTTAAAGCTTTATAAAAATGATTTGTTGCAAGTGTTAGATGTAGAACATGTATGGGGTTTGTTTTCTGCCTTGCATGTGTGTGCACACTTCATTCTTTGTATGTCTTCTACTTACGTTATTAGGTGAACACTTGGCGACTCTGTCAATCTAAAGTAAAATTTGTATTTCCCAGGAATTTCCTATAACTATATAATTTCCTAACTTCTGATTCTTTTATTGTGCACTGCACTACACCAAAGTCTGCCAGTTTTTTTTTGAGATTAGTCTTCACCAAAGCATACAATTTACAGCATAGAAAAATGCTCAAAAAAAAAAAAGAAGTGTAAAAGGAAGTATTAACTTAAAAAAGATTCTTCTTAGGGATATTGTTGATATAATATTGATATTATAGGTTTTGTGGGGATTTTTAATGTTGGTGATGCCAAGTGCTCATCTAGTATTTGCACTACTTTTAACAATAATAAAATACGTATTTTATAATTTTATAAGATTTTTAAGTTCTGTATGGCTCTACATCTATGACTAGGTGTTCTAGTAAGTGTCAACATGATATATTATGAATGAATTATCAATGAATTTTTTTTATTTTTTGATTTTTTTGATTTATTGATTCATAACTAGAAAGATGGTTCTTTCCCTGAATAGTTAGGATTTAGAAGGAAAAAAATGTTTCCTCTGATTTGAAATCAGAGTGTTAAACAATATTTAAGTGTATGTAGAAATATGTGTAATTGCTAGTCTCAGAACTTTAGTCTTGTACGCTCTAGATGGTAGAAAATCAATTAAATGGGCAGCTGTATTTGTCCCATTAGGTTTCCTGTATGTTCGGAGAGCAAACTCCCCCTCAGTTTATGCAAACCTTTTATACCCTCCAGTTTAGGAGACATAGAATGGATAGTGGTAACAAGGTCAGTGTTTGAATTAAGGAAGATATTTGTAACTAGTTTATTTTTATTTCAGTTTTTTTAGTGGTACTTTGTTGATTAGTAACAGCAAGATTCTATTGTTTCTATAATACCTTTTCTAGTGGCTCTTTGGTTTGATAGTAATTACTCGTTGAAAGAATGTGAGTTGTGATGTTCAGAAGTAGTTCAGTTTTGTCCTTCACACTTTATTAGCTTAGCACTTTCTGATTTTATTGGTGCAGACATAAGGACACAAAATTTAGTCATCCATAATTGTAAAATAAGTACTTTGATATTTCCCTTTTCCAACACACATGAATATGCTAAGAATGAGGAAGAAGCTTCTCGTTATTTATTCACTTTGTCCTTTTTTCAATGGAATCATATGGTGTGTAAAGGTGTGTACAGAACACACTACCATGTGTTCTATGTTGAGTGGTCCAGTAACTTGTGAAGTTTCACCTTGTGCCAAATTCTTTGTGAGTGTTTTCTTTTGTAAAGAAGTCTCTGCTTGTAAATTTTGACAGCATTGTATTGGTTGCCTGAAGACTTTCGTTGTTTACTGTTAAGAATTTTTCTTTTTATTAGGTTGGCTAGCTCTGTTTTGGGTGCCTTGTTTCTCCCAGTACAAAATTTCAGTAGTGATTACAACAATTTGCTAAGGATTACAGTATTTCACCTGCATGTAAGACTTGATGAACTTTTCCTTAAAAATATGACTATAGTTAGGTGGACCCTAAGATAATGTAAGGATTTTTTTTTTCTGTGAAATATCAATGCATAGGAGTTCAGAATGGATGGTCTTAATGTCCTCGGTACTTATAAGCATGGAAGTGTCTTAATGTGGATGGGTTTTCCCTGTTCAGGATTCTAAGAAAGCATACCGGAGTTTGGGTGTAAATTAATGTATATTTGTAGGACTGGTTTTGTATTACAAGGTTTTCATATTGCAAGGTATGCTTACTTGGGAGGCGCAGATAAGCTGATGATGGCCATCTAATATTCAAGTGTGCTTAAAACTACAAGTATTTCAGGAACTAATATATATTTCCTATTTTTAGGCTGACCTACTCCAGTAGGTCTAGAAAGAGGTGTGATGTTGCAATGCTGATTTAGAGGACATAGTGCTATTGGTGATTATCTGCTGAATTGTGATGCAGTTTATTGGCAAACCAAGGGAGAATGATGGCGTACTTTGTGAAGTGGTGCCAGTTTGAAAAGAAACAAGTGTATCCATAGGTATTCTGGAATCCTTATAGGTAAGTCTCTATGGAGAAAGACCAGCATACCTCAGAAAATTTGAGGAAACTTTATCACTCCATATTGAATGATTTTTAAAGTTTCACTCTGCTTTAAGAAGATTTTTGTCATGTTAATCCCTTTAGAGTGCAATAGTTTTCACATAGCATTTACATGCTGGATTCTAAGAGGATTATCATTTCCCCCATTTCTTTCTCCTTTGCTCAAAAGCAAAAGATGGTTTTCATGTTGGATACCAGCATAGATGTTTCTCCTAGGTAGAAATAACTTGTGTTGCCTGCTTCAAAATGTGGGACATCCCCAGTGTTTTCAATCTTCCATTGGGGAAGTTGAGGAATCTTACTGGATAGGCGATGTAAGAGTGCTGAAGATAGTTAAAAATATATATTTAATCAAAAAAATACTATGTGAATGCTGCTTATTTGGGAAAGTCAGTGATTGTCTGAACAAGGATTTAATTTCAATTTTTGGTCTTTGAGTTAGTTTTAGAGCTCTAAGTTTTCCCAATACAAATCTTTTGAATTCTGAATCTCAGTAGTAGCTCAGCACATCTAAGTGCTGAAAAATGAGTAGTTTGTTTCATAAGCATTTTAATATGAATCTTTTTTACTTCTGCTTTTATACTTGCTCTTCAGAATAGGAATTCCACCATTACAACCATCACTGATGAATTCAGATAAGTAAAACTTCCACTTTTTAGGTGGGGTGAAGATGTTTGGATGCAATCAAAACCTGATGAATTGTTCCCCTTTTGTTTTGCCTGAGGTCAAATATTCCCCTAGAGGTGAGCATTTCTCCAGGTACAGTCCTTCCATCTNTTTCAGGTAAGTACTGAATTTATGCAAGGTGGAATACACCTCCAATCTACATAGTCCTAAAGTAGTGTGTTTAAACATAGGGACAGATTATTAGTAGTGTACATATATATATATAAAAAAAAAGATTCTAGTTAAGGTCTTTTGCTGAAAGACTTCTGTCATTCTATGGGTTTTCCTTTTTCTAGCAAAAGAATGTTTTGTTGTTTTGTTTTGTTTTGTTTT
>WEIT01036006.1:0-10550 GCA_013389985.1 Dryoscopus gambensis | reverse complement strand
ATATTCCATTACCTTAAGCGAAAAGAAATAAAAATTCTTTCTTGTCTCTTAAGAATGAGGACTGAAAATTATAATTTCTTTCCTATTTGCCACTGCCTCCTAAAAGAGTAAGTGGAGACACTTGTACAAAGGCAGTAATAATAGCAGCAATTTCTGTATACAAACATTAATTTCAGGTAAGTACTGAATTTATGCAAGGTGGAATACACCTCCAATCTACATAGTCCTAAAGTAGTGTGTTTAAACATAGGGACAGATTATTAGTAGTGTATATATGTATATATAAAAAAAAAGATTCTAGTTAAGGTCTTTTGCTGAAAGACTTCTGTCATTCTATGGGTTTTCCTTTTTCTAGCAAAAGAATGTTTTGTTGTTTTGTTTTGTTTTGTTTTTTCTCCCTGGTGCTCAATTATGGTAGTTAAGATTTGCTGCTGCCCTTTCCCCTGAGAAGAGTTGTGTTCTCACCATTTTCTAGGCTTGTAAACAATTGTAATTGAACTTTTCTCAGCTGACTAGAGGTGTTTGAATCTGTATTTGGCCATGTCTTTCTTCCTGCATTCGATTTTATTATAGTCAAATAAATGATGCACGCAGGAATAATGCATGTGCTCTGGTAACAATAATGTAGGGTGCCTTTTTCAATTATAACCAGATATTTATCAAAATAGGTATATTATACAGGTTACCATTATGAACCTGCCAAATATACATGTTCTCCCCTTTTGGGGTAAGTGTTTTGTAGTATTTTCTTTTAGCTTATAGTCCCTTTGCAGGAAACACTATGTTGTTTAAAACTTCCTTTTGAATTTTGATGCAGGTATGTAAGCCTTTACTAATGCCAAAATCAGAACAAGTTATAAGAACTTAGTGTATATAATCAATATTTTTTTGGAATTGTCTTATTCTTTGCTTAAAAATGGCCTGATTTTCTGATCTTTATGTATAGACTGGCTTTTTAACGTATTTGTGAATATGTTCAGTAGTTCCATATAGGAAAATACTGGCTTTATGTTAATGTATGCCAGTCTTGCTAAAAGGTCCATTTTAAAAGAGAAGCATTAGATCTGATCCAGATTCAGTGAAAAATCCTCTTCAAACTAAAAATTTTCTAAAGTCTCCTTTCCATTTGCAAATAATTGCTCTTGCTACAAGTATTAATTTTTGTCTTTTGTTTTGATGTACTGTTTGATTTTAGTTTTGAAAGGTATAAATCAAAATTTATGAAGAAGTACGGAACTGACTGAAATATCAAAAAATTATCTAAACAATTAGTGGAAATGATTCTGTAAAGCTTTAATGTAAAATACTAAAAGGCACACGAAAACTTTCTTAAAATAAACTCTAAGGATATATTTGCATTTTGGCTTAAAAATAGTAATCATGAAGTCAATTGCCCTATTTTTGGTTTTTATTATATAAAATGTTTTGATTCATCTTTTAGAAGGGTTATTTGGCCTTTTTATTGGGGAAAGACTTGAATTATGTGTGGAAGAAATCAAGTCTATTCACCTTCCTTCTTTTCATTAAGAAATCTTTAAATACTTTGGGTTTTCCCATATTCTGGGTAGTACAGTTGTTTACACAAGTCTTTATTCTTTTAAAATTATTGTCCTTACCTATTTATTGAAAATAGAAACCTAAAATATATTTTGGTGCTCAGATTCTAATGCCTTTCAAGTTATTTCAGAAAAAAATTAAAAATTAGTTTTGCATGTATTTAAGTTTGAGATTAATACAAAACTTTTGTAAAGGTAATTGCAGGTTCAAGGACTTTATGTTCATTTCAAACTGGGAAAAAATGGGAAGGCACTTTTAATTAAATTCTTGTATGTATAATTACTCTCGTGTTTATAATGTAATCTGTGTTTTTTAGAGTAAGACAGAATGTTCAACTGTAACCTGATATTATCTGCTTTCTATTGAAATTATCATACACACCACCTACAGTTTGTGAGAACTAAGGGAGACAGTGGAAAATGCATTTGATGACTGAGCAGAATATCTTTATTTTTTACTCTTGGACAAGAAAACAAAGTATTTGGAATGGCTGCTACATAGTTACTTGTCTATTAAGGTGCTAGCTGTTACCACATTTTGATTTTTATTTTCTAAAAATACATGGTCGTGTTTGAGTTGGAAAAGGAGAGATTAAGATTATGTAACGTTTCATGGTAATTATGTGTGAGCTCTTTGCTTATTTGCGCAAAGAAACACTAAAAAAAAATCCCTCTGAACAGCTGAAGTGA
The DNA here is from genome assembly GCA_013389985.1 of Dryoscopus gambensis. NCBI lineage: Eukaryota > Metazoa > Chordata > Aves > Passeriformes > Malaconotidae > Dryoscopus > Dryoscopus gambensis. The sequence continues at coordinate 8,304 of WEIT01036006.1, read as the reverse complement.
CATGAAGCACCAGCTGGGGAATCTGAAATCAAATATTTTAGGGCATGATTTGTACTAAACTGCAATTAGGATGTATGATTCTGCACTAGCAATTGTTCTGAGTGAGGTCAAATTGCACATAAAGAAGGAACACAAGTGATGTCTGTCTTGACTGCAACTGATGTCTGTACACGTGATATTTCACAGTATTTTTAATTCCCATGCAAAACTGGGAGAATGACTAACTTGATTGTTTTGTTTGTTTATTGTTGGTTGAGACTTAGTGTGTCAATAGGTGAATTAAAGAGTTGAAAGGAAGAAAAAGAATTGAAAATACCATTTTTGAGAAACATATTCTTATTAAAATTAATTTTGCACACAAATATTTTAATAACAGGAAAATTAAGAGCATTTCTGAAACATCAGAGACTTGTTCCTGTGTATTTTTTTCTCTTTTAAATTTTTTTTAAACTTGTGCGTGTTAAAATTGCAATATTGACCTACTGGTATTATAAAAAGATAGCATTTTCTGTTTTCAGATAAAACTGCATTTCAACACATTGTTTAAAAACTAGAACAGCTCTGCATATGAAAACACAAACTGTGATAATTAGATAGTATGCCATATGTGGTAGTTTAAGTTGGCATATATCTCAAATGGCATGTTTAATGTACTGTATTACTGGAATTAGTAATTTTACAGCTGAGAGCTGTTAATTCTGTTATACTCATTCCCTCTCATGAACCTGTAGGTAATAATAGCAGATATTTTTCTTTTCAAAAGCCTGTTTCTGATAAATTAAAACAGTTATAGGCTGTTGTATTTTTAATGGAATCTTTGACTAGTGTATGTTCCTCATAATATTTTAGATGTTTCTAACTACTTCAGAATTCTAAGATTTTTTTTAAATAAAGATACAGTTGATACTGAGGGATGGTCAGATTTTTTGCTTGATAAAATATCGCAGTGAGGGAAGAAGGGAGGTCTGTTTTTTCCATATAGCCTTTATTTTTTTTTTTTTTTATGTAGAACTTCCCTCACTTTTTGTTAGGGCAAAAAATATTGTTAACCCTAAATGCTTGAGAATTATTAACAGCAGTTAAAATCCACACACCTGGCCTATCCCACACTGTGCAGCTGAATAGAAATCACTGGTCATGCAACTCAAGGCAGGAAAGCAAGATTTCTGAGTACAACTGGGTATGCCTGAGATGGAGTTAAATTTTCTTTCTCATAGCAGCTGTATGGTGACAGGTTTTAGAGTTGTGACTAAAAGGTGTTGACAATACACGTTTTAAATGTTGTGGAACAGTGTTTGCACAGTGGCAGGGCCTGCTCTGTTGCTGACTCTGCCCACTTCCCCAGTGGGAAGACTAGGTGTGCAAAAAGAAGTTGCCAGGTGGATAACCTGAACTGTCTTAAGCTATTCCATGCCATATAAGGTCCTAGCAAAAGAAAAGAAAATTGGATAGAGTTGAGAGTTCAGCTAGCATTTTGCTCAGAGAGTAGCTGGGAAATGGTCTGCCCAGGGACACTGGTGCTTGCCTTTGCATCACCTATTTGAGTCTCAGAATCATTAAGGTTGAAAAATGCCTAAGTCCAGCTGTTGTCTTACTGGGAGCACCACCATGTTCACCATTAAGCCATGTCCTCCAGTGCAATATCCACATGTTTTTTGAGCACTTTGAGGTATGGTGACTCCACCACTCCCCTACGCAGCCCATTCCAATGCTTTACACCCTTTCTGTGAAGAATTTTTTCTTAATATCTAGTCTAAACTTCCCCGGGTGCAGCTTGAGGCCATTTCCTCTTGTCCTGTTACTGGTTGCCTGGGAGAAGAGGCCAATTCCTGTCTGGCTGCAACCTGCTTCCAGGCAGCTGTAGAGACCAGTAAGTATCCCCTGAGCTGCCTAGCTGTGGCTAAACAGCCACAGTTCCCTCAGCTGCTCTTCATAAGACTTTGCTCCAGACCCTTCACCAGCTCTGTTGTCCTTCCCTGGACATGCTCCATCCCCTCAGTGGCTTTCATGTAGTGAGGGGCCCAAAACTGAACACAGCATTTGAGGTGTGGCCCCACCGAGTGCTGAGTACCAGAGGAATGATCACTTCCCTGGTCCCGCTATTGCAGGCCAGGATGCCATTGGCCTTCTTGGTCACCTGGGCACACCCAGGCTTATGTTCACCTGGCTGTTGACCAGCAACCCTAGGTCCTTTCCTGCCTTTTTTGTGGGCTTTTTATTTTATTCCTATTTTCCTTTACTTCCTATAATATTTTTATCTTGACCCACGATTCTTCTTGGTTTACTCTTAGTATTTTCTTGCCCCATTCTGCTGGGGAAGGGGAGTAAGTGGCAGCTTACCTGCTGGGTAAGCAGGGGACTTACCTGCTAGCCAGGATAAAGCCCACCCCAAGGATTGTTAATCTTTTTGTGTTGTTCAAATATTTTCCCTTTCTAAAAATGTACAGGGGGATGAGAGACACACTCACTTCACTCAACTTTGTCTTTATGTACTGGCAAATACTACTAAGAGTTGCAAAAATTAATTGAATTTACAGCTTTTGGTGCTGATTAGGTCCTCGTCTGTTTTCTAGTACAGACATTGTTGGTGTGCTCCTAGGCTGAGTATGCAAAAGGAATATAGTATAGAAAGCAGCTGTGAGAGATCTTTTGGGAAGCAAATTGAAGTGAAATGTTGGAAAATAGGTGTGGAATGGACCTCATGGATTAGGGACTCCATTTCTCTGTTGTCCTTTGTAGTGGGTTTGTTCGCATTTTGTATCTTCTGTGAGATAAGAATTAGTAGGAATGCAAAGCAGGCTCCGAACTTTAAAGGATATGAGGAAGTTTATTACTAACAGAATTAAAAGTAAAAAGAAATAATAAGAAATTAAAGCAAAACCCCCTTTTATCCTCCAGCACCTCCCTTTTTTACCCAACTCGCACGAAGGATAAGAAATTATGATTTTGGTCAGTATTATAGTTCTTAAAAGTCTCTCCACTATTTAAGGAAAAAAAGGTTTTCTTTTGCTTCACGTAGTTTCCAAACTGCTCAAAGGGCAATAGACCCCCCCAGAAATTCTGCTGCCACAAAAAAGCATCTCTCCCATCAATCTTGCAGTCTTCCCACAACTGCCAGCATGGGCTGCACATGGGGTGTATCTTTTTTAAGGATAGGCAAATTCCAGCTTAAAAGCAACTGCTCTCTTCACAAAATCTCTAAGTCTCCTATAGCTCCAAGGGGACCTGGCATGGTCACGGTTCTTTTTCCCACAGGCTTAACACAAAATTCTCATCCCCCCATGTCTTTAAGTGGATTAAAGAGAAAAAGACACTTTGTGATATTACAGTTTTTACCATGGCCTGCAAAAAGTACTTTTAAGCTTTGCGCTGGGTGCGACTCCACCCTCTTTTCCCATCACCATCTTCAGCTCTGTCTCCCCTGACTTACTTTCTCTTTCCCCCTGACCTTGAAGTCACCATGATTTTCTTCGGGCTTTATGTTGGAGAAAAAACCTCTTTCTCTTTATGCGGCTGGCTCGTCAGCTTGACCTTAGCTACGTTGGTTGCAGAAAGTTCTCTCTCAGCTCCTGCTGGGATCTGCACGGGGCTGTGTTGGGGGGGAAGGGGTCTCCAGTCGTTAGAAGCCGCTCTGGGTGGTATCGGCTATGCAGCAGCTTAAGGGTTGTTTGGTAGCTGCCCACAGCTTTGAGGGGGTTCTCCCACCATTTACCCGGGGCCGTGCGCAGGCACCGGGGAATGGGGGGGCCTGGGCCTCTCCAAGAGACGGGGCCTGGGGCCCATTTTTCCCTTTCTTCCTGCAGGAGGCTCAAACACAAAAAGGGGGGTTCCCGTGTCTTCACGAGGTTTAAATATGTAGATTTTGAGATGCGTTGCTGGTCTAAACGACTGTCCATCCACTCGGGTTCAAACCACCACATCCTTCCAGACAAATCCATAAGATCTCATAATCATTACTGTTTTAATGCCTTCCACCTGCCCCAAAATTGAGGTGATGCTGCCAGTTCCAAGCTCCTCCATGGGAGAAATGCAGTGGAAAAGCTCTGAAACCCTTTAACTCACAGAAGAGATGTCTTAAATACAATAGGATAAAGGTGACAAAGGAAAATGTGCCCTATACTCTTGGTGCCAATTTGTATGAGACTATTCAAACAAGCTAGTGGGAAGGTGAGACTTTGATACCAAAGCAAAGGAGACATTCCTTTTTCCTTCATAAGAAAATGAAATTTAGTTAATGAAAAGAATTGCTGTCCTTTTTGACAGACCTGTTAACAGAACATGATACTCATGCAGTCATACTCTTGGGTCATTAAGTCCAATTCCAGCTTATTGCAGGTAGCTATCATTCATAACCCCACTCTGTAAAAAACCTTCTAAAGACAGATAGAAACTTCTAAAATTGCACAGTTTCCTATGCGCTGGGATTTGCTGCTCACTCAGCCTTTATTTGTGAAAACATGTGCTTCCTTTCACAAAAAGTAGTATTACGATAACTTTTTATCTTTGAGAAGTTCTGATTTAAGAGTCAGGTGACTCCAAGTGTGGTGTCACATGAATATCTGATCAAATTCATAAATTAATAATGTGTGAGTTGAACATCAGTTTGATTGGTAATGAAAACTGTGTTGAAATTAAGCATGGCATTCTACACTGTTTACCAGTAGCTTTAAGCCATCCATACTTTCTACTAATTTGCGTGATATTGTGGTTATATTTTTATTCATGTTCTGTATGCTCCTCAGCCCTTTTAAAGCTGGTTTCCCTTTTGTATTTCAGTTTGTACTTTTCTCCTTGTAATAAGTATTTGTTCATGGAAAGGGCAACCAATTGTCTCCACCCTCCCCAGCCTAAACTCGAACAGTGAAACTTAAATTCAAGTAGTTAAAAGGCTTCAGATATTCAATTTCTTGTTGTTAATCTCTGTTGTACATGAAAAGGCCGTGGAAATGAGTTTATAATCTTGTAATTAAATGCTGCCAGAGTTGTGTATGAACAGATCGCTGAGGAGAGGAGTGCTTACTAGACCACATATTTAAGAGTTTTGCCTCCTTCAGGTCTTTTACTGTCATTCATTGTAGCTAATCTATAATCTCTGGGTGATAGCTGGTATGGTCCTACTGTTGCCACTGCTTTGGCAACATGGAGTGTGAGGGGAGATGTGTTTTGATTTGTTGCAGTGCCTTTGCAAAGGCAGGCAAGAAATCAGAGCAGTGATTTTTTTTTAACTCTAAAAATTTGGTCCCATTTGATAATACTTTCATGGGGTGAAGTAGCTCTTTTTCTAGCTCAGTCTCAGCAAGTTTCAAAATCAAGCTTTGAGCGGTATCCGTAGTAATTATTATAAAGGGACAGAACTTTTTATTTTGGATGGGTGTTGCATGCCTGTGAAAATGTAAAAATTAGGTCATTTGAAAGATATATGTGCCCACGTATATGCAGTGTGGTGTTATGTTAGATACAGCTTACCTTTTTGTTCTCGAAAGTCTGGTATGACTTTCTTGTCATTTCCATATCTTGGGTTTTCCTTTCTTGTTCACAATGGTTATATTTTTGGTCTGGCTCACTCTGAAATTCACAGTTTGCCTGAATTAGGGACTGATGATGATTTCTAGAAAAGGGACAAAAAATGGAACTGCAAAGAGAAAGCACTTTCAAATACTTCATTCAAGCAATGCTCAGCCGTTTGAACTCTAAACTCTGACTTAAGATTTGTGAAAATTACCAACTTCTAAATTGGAATCTCAAGAAATCAACATCAGGGTATTTTGTGAAAGGACAATAGGGAGGTTTCTGGTTGCTCTGGGCCTGTGATGGCTATTGTTTCCTTAAAGCTGAGGACTAGGGAAAGGTTTAGCTTTTTGACTGGCTTAGTATTTTAGATATAAGAATTATTTAACTTTTCTAAATAAAAGGCATTTTTGTTCTGAAGTCCCTTTTGTTAGCAATACTTTTTTTGTAGAGGTCGGTAATTTTTTTTTTTTAGACTTTGGTTTGATCAGCTTAAACATTGAATGACTATAGCTGTAGTTTTTAGCAGTCTAAATTTCTGTGCATAGCTGAATAAGAGAAGCAAAAGTCATTGAAATAGTAACAACAATTCCTGGTTTGGTAATACAGGAGTCTTGTAATAGAATTTGGGTTAAAATCTTTTCAGATTGTGTTGCCTGTACAGTTCCACTTAATTTGTAACTGAAGGGTAATTGTATATAGATACTTTTTTGTATTACGGAAATTTTGACAATTCTAAGTTCTTACAGATTTGTGTCATGAGTCATGCAAATATCATTTTTACAGTTGAAAGTATTTTACAGTTCAAGGTTCCCTTACAATTAGTGCAGTGTGAGATTGAGTATATTTTAGATTTTGTGACAATAACCTGATCTCTTACTACTCCTGAAGAGGATTATTGTGTCTTGACTGGTTACGCAGGAACTCATAAGATTCCTGTATTCTGTCCCATGCAGAAATGCAGAACATAAAATCTGTTATTGTTTAGGAAATGAAAACAGTTCTGGAATTAACTTCATATAGGAATGTGATATGTATGTTTTATGTACGCACCACTTATGTGTACTCGTATGACATTGCATGAAAATTTAGAAACATGAAATAGCATCATTATAGTGCATTTTTCTAAATTAAAGTTTACAGAATGAGTTTGATAAGTTTTGTCAGGAAAATTTATGTCTCAGATGGAATCAGAAGTTAGGGGAGTTCTTTTATCTTTTTTTGAAGAACCTACAAAATTAATAAAACCTTTCCAATTACTCTCTATTTACGTGTAGCACATTTGTTTTTTACAGTTATGGTAATTTTTAGTTTTTAATTAGTAACCAGAATAAGTAAATACTAAGAGGGTGCAGTTACTTTGTGACTGTCATTTAATCTTGCCTGAATTTAAAAGCTTTTTTAATGATAGTTATGATAGATGACACTTTAAAATATGTAGAAGCTCTTTACTCCATTGAAAAGAAACTTTTCTTTTTCATTCATGATTGATGTGGAGGAGACCTACCTTTAAATATTGTAACTGTATTGTTTTTCTAGAAATCTTATCAGTTTACCACACTCTATTTATCCTATATTTTACCCATTATTTCTTCTTCATGATTCCATAGTATCATACAAACCCCAAGATTTTACTTCCTAGAATAAAGCTTCTAGTCAAAGGGGAGAGGTTCACCTCACTTGAAGTGGTGGTGAACTTACGTTCTAGTTTTCTTTCTTCCACTTGTGTTTACTTGTTCAGTGGTCTGTGAACTTTATTTTTCATGCAAGTGCTATGTTGCGTTGATTTCTAAGAAGTAATCTTACCTTCAAGTGTGTCCTAAAAGGAGCTGCAGTACTTCTGGTGATTGTGATACTACATTTTGGTGTCCCTCTTCCCTTCTGCCTTATCTCCTGCTAGTTTTGAAGGACTTTTCACCTATCCTTGTGAAAACTAGATTCAATTACAAATCCAGAGTGGTTCTGAATTTGAAATTCTAAAGCATTTCTTTCAGAAAAAACTTTTTTAAGTGTGCATTTTATGTAGTTGGTCATGAAGAACTCTTTACTTATGAGAAGGGAGAAGGTTATATAAATAGAGGAAAAAATTGTATCATTATGTCAGAATGTGAAGAACTTCAGTTAATTTAGGCCCTGAATATTCAAGTAAGCAAGGAATTATACATTGCAGATATGTTTCTTGGGGTATCTCTAAGGTTATATAGATATAAAAAGAAGAGAAGTTTGCAGAGTCATTGGAATAATTTTATTATTTTATTCTAAAATTGTACTTTACTTTTGGTTATTACTTATGCTGGCTCAGAAACAAATGAGGACCACTGGTGCCTTTTTTACAGTGTATGTAGGAAAATGGCCTTTGAAAAGCTAAGGCAAACTGATGCACGAAAAAAATATAGCAAATCTGCATGTTGCTAGTAAAAAAAGTACTTTTGTGAAATTATGAAAGGACTTCATTCATAGTTAGAAGTGGCATTGATAGCTTATCTACTTGTCATTAGCACTGTCTTCATATTCATGTGATGCTGCTAGAAGGGATGCTGTTTGATCGTGATATTGCGGTGCTTATGCTTCAGTACCAGTATTGCATTTGGTTTACATTGTTATTCTCCATTATTGTTTTAAGAGCCAGCTTTGAGTTCAGTGGTCACAGTTACTGTTTTCTTTCATCTGGTAGATATGAACAGTTGTAAATTAAATTTGACCATCACATTCAGGGTGTTTGTAAATTTAGTAATTATTTCAAACATTACCAGTGTAAATTTGATGTGACTAAACCCCAGACTATTACCTGTAAGA
>WEIT01036004.1:393862-404091 GCA_013389985.1 Dryoscopus gambensis | reverse complement strand
ACCCTCCATCCCATCCCCGGGCCCGCGCCCGGAGCCGCCGCGGAACTGCCTGGCAGGGATCGGCGCGCACCCCGCAGGCAGCCTGCTTCCCTCCCTGCCTGCTTCCCAAGCGCCTCGGCCAGCTCCGTCCTCTCCCTGTGCCTGGCGTGCGTTCCCGTTCCCCCCTTTTTGCTTCTCCACATCCCTACGCGTGATGCATACGAGGAACTTCCCGGCACAATATTGCTTAAATATGTGTGTGTGTGTAAATTAAGGCACTTCGTATCATTCCTGTGCCGGTGAAATGTCCTCGCCGGTGTGAGATTTGTTGGGCTGCTGCTGTGCTTTTCCATTGATGCTTTCCTTTTTTTTTCCCCCCCCCCCCCCTTTTTTTTTTTCTTTTTTTTTTTTTTTTTTTTTTTTTTTTTTTTTTTTTTCCCTGAGGGTTGTTTTCCTGTAACTTATCCCCGAACACAAGTGCTGCCTGGTGCCGTTCGGAGCACAGAGGTGCATCCCTTGGGTACCGGTTTTCTGAAGGTCTGGCTGAGGCTGGGAGGGAAAAGCTACTTTGTGTTTTGACATTGAGTGGATGTGACGAGCTGTCTTTGTCGTGAGAGGATGCAGGTCTGTGGTCCCCAGGATTTTGGGTTCAGGTCCCTGTGCCTCCCCGGAGCGTGGAGAAAGGTCTGGAGGAAGGGACTTCTGGGGATGGATGGTGGTGCTTGTCGTACACTTCATAAACAGTGTGTGTTCATCGTCTCCGAGATTATTTTATTTTTCCTCCTCTGGTCTCATTTATTAAACTAAAAATATTCCTTGAACACTGAAGACAGATTTATCTCCCCACCACAACCCAAAATTATGGAGCCCTGGTCATGCTGTTGGCTGCTTATCTTTTGTTACTGTATATGAAAACTGCATAGAAAAAATACAGCATTCTGGTAACTAGATTAAGGGGGATTTAATCACTTTTCCATCAATGAAGGAAAAAGCCATGCATGTTTGCTGCAGACTTATTACTTGTTTAAATGGAAGATTATATAGAGCATATTTCCGATAAATGGAGAAACTTTCTTTTTCCTGATAGTCTTGAGAACAACTGAGCAAGTGTGTGTGTGTAGGCACGTGTGAGTCTCTTGCACCGATATAAACATGTTTATCAGGCTCTTCTTTTGAGGTACTTTTAAAAACCCAAACTACTGTAGCTTTAAGGTGACTGCAGATAACAGTATTATTGTTTCTTATAATTAGCAATCTGCTGAAACTTTAAATCCTCCTTGAAAGATATGATCTGTGTGAGAAAAGGGGTAGTGTTCCAGCAAGCTTTATTCTTTTTTTATTATTGTTTGCCTCCAAACCAAAGCAACAGTGTGTCTATTATTGTTGTATTCTGGTTTAAACTGCTAATGGCTTTATTTTTTTTTCCCCATGTCGAGAAAAATCAAGTACAGCAATATTTTACTCTGACATTTATCTGCGTCAAACTTTAGTTATGCTCGCAATTGTTTAATCTTCTCTGAATAGTGTTCAGGATTGTGGTTGTTTGTTTGTTTGTTCTTATAACCTGTTCTTATTGTTGGAAGTTGTCTTCAATTTAAGATGAAATATAGGAGCTATGCAAATAATTTAGTCACCCATCCAGAATAAGGCTTAGTCTGCGTTTGTAAACTATGCTTTTCATTGCCTTGTTTTGTGTAGCTGTTTTTTTTCCATAACATCCATATTGATATCTCCTAACACTGCCTATGGTATTTTAATTGAAAATCAACATTTGGTGTTTGAGTAACTAACTCTTTTAAAATATGAGGATATCACTGTGATTTATTTAAAAGTGGAAAAACATTGTGTCATACCAAGTAGTTATCGTGCAAGTAATGACCTGTAACACTTAATGTGGCTGAATTTTTGTTTGTGTTCATTTTGCTTACAATAAAGGGTCTTAAATGAACTCAGAAATACAAACTGGGCTCTTGGTCTCAAACTGCGTGACTTTCCTGCATTTGCTGTCTCCAGTAGCTTATGAAATGTGTGCACAGTGTGTCAACCTTTCCCTTAACAACAAAACCTATGAGCAAATGTTCAGTGTGAATTATATTACCGAAATAAAATATTCTATAGTTGTCATGGTTACAAATAGAGGCAGGGTTACTGGTTTTCATCTGCATGCTGGGGAGGGGGGGGATCTAGTTTTGTCACTTTTTAATTACGTTTCTAATGAGTGATGGTCATACTTCGGGTACCCAATATATTAGATACATGGCACAGTGAATTAGATTTTGTCAAAGTCTTGCTGAAACGAAACAAAAAGTGGTGGTGTGCAGGAACAAACCCTTGTTCATTTGTTTTTTCGAAACAGAAATCTTGAGGGAAGAAAGTAACCAGCTCTGTTTTGTCTTGGCTTCTAGATTAGCATGCTGCCAGTGTTGCTGCTCTTCTTCAAACAATAATAAAAAGTATATAGTGTGTATGTTGACTGGAAATCTTCTCAATGAAAGGAGACGAAGGCACAGACCTAGGAATTAGATGTGATTTTTGGGTTTACTGAGCACTGTATCTGGTGCTATCACTTTTAGTACCTGTTTGTGAGGAGAATTCATTATGCCCAGGTTTGCTGTGATAGTCTCTCCGGTGATGTTGCTCTGCTCCCACGCGTCCTCCTCTCCCAGGTTGCGATCCGTGGTGTCCCTGGGAGTCGCTCAGGTTTGGGCTGTGCTGGCAGCCACCAGAGTTGGGACCATGACTATTTGCAGTTATTGGCGCTTATCCCAGTGCTGTGTCTCTCCTTCTCTGTGCTCATCTGCAATTCACTCTTGTCCATGCCTACTTGTTTTCCTGACCTTTTAATTTAGTTCCGATACTTGATGGGCCCAGTTCTTCTGAAGCACAGAAAAAAAAAACAAAACAAAACAAACAAAAACCAAACAAACAACAAAGGGGCTAAAAAAATTTGGTTTTTCCTTCCCTTCCTGCCTCTGTGTGCCGTGGTGGAAACTCACACACAGTATTAGGGTGGGAAAAGTACCCCATGACGTGGTAATGGAGAGAGAAATTCCAAGTTGTCCCATCTTGTTTAACCCTTGTAACTTGCATCATACCTCTTTTGTGTGATTTAGTTTTTAATCTTAAAACTCATTTGGAGTTTTCTGTTGCACTTTGAAGTTTTGGTCTCTCTTTAATATTTTTGTTGATTTTTTTTTTTTTTTAAATCATCCCTTCTTTAGGTTGAACATGGCCTCACTCAAGTTCTTGTAATGACTTGTCCACTAAACTCCATCGATCACTTGGATTTGCTGCCGTAGGCTATGGACCCAGGGAGCCTGGACAGCTGAGGGCCTGATCCCAAAGCTGCTCTATTTGCAGAGCCTCAGCTTCATAGTGCACCACTGAAGTCCACATCATTTTCAGATCGCTAATTCTTTGTGCCGCAGTCGAGACTTTTAGCTAGCTAAAAATCTCAGCATGAGTTAGTGACTTCCTTGGTCCTTCTGCTTTTTTTTGTTTTCTCTCCAGATCTTCCATTTTGCACGGTGTGCTGATTCAGTGACCTTAAATATGACATAGTATCATTAGATTCCCTGATTTATTTGTATCTAATCACTTCCTTGATGTACTCGCCTCTCTGCAGAAGAAAGTGTAGAACCTATATCCTAAAGCCCATAAACATACAAATTAGATAATGTTCGCTTGAACATACCTGCAGGTTAACTGAATAACTGCATTAACCCTTTGTCACATTTTAAAAAAATTTCTCTTCTAGTTTTATGTTGGCTTACCCAGTGTGGGGAATGGTTTCAACATCCCTCTGTGAACTCTTCCATAAAGTTAGTTGTAGGAAGGTGGAGGTCCTATGTGAAGACTTAAGATGCTCTTCCCAGGAAGTAAACTGCCAACAGCAACTCTGAGTGTGAGGCTGTATGAAGCATAAACAGCTTTGACAAGCTTCTGTCACTTCTGTGTTTCCTTTGTTACCAGAAGTACAAAGAACTCCTCCTCAGCTATAAAGAAAGACATTAAAAGGAAATGGGTTAAAAATCTCTAATGGGAACGCCTTTCTGTCAGGTTTTTGCAAGTCAACAGCGCTTCCGAGGCTGTGAATATGCATCGTTTACCTGGTATGGTGAAACCAGACCCGGTACAAGTGGTGCCCAGAAGCCTTCCCGGTGCTGTTGTTATGCAGCCAGTTACCTCTGTGCTGTCTTGACCATCTGATAAATGACAGTAACTGAATTCCTAGTCACACTCTTCCATAAATAATTTTATGTTGTGGATTAGGATATGTGGAACATGGGACAGTTTTATCTAATTTTCATGTGCTGCTTTCTTCTTTTTTTTTTTAAAGCTGTGATGCTTAGGTTTAGGTTTTCAGATATTCTCAACTTGGATTTTGGCCATAATTGGCATTAACATCAGAAAAACACAGGCTTTTTGTGATCTTAAATTTCAGGTAATGTATAGTGCTGGCTTGCAGTGATACTACTGATTCTGTGAAACAGTCTGAAACTACAGACAAAGTCTTATTTTAAAATGAACTCAGTGTTCCTTTTGTAGCTTTCTGTGATTCGTGTTTTTGTTTAATTCCCTGCCATCCATTACAATATGCTGTGTGATGTTAAGTGCTGGGATTTCTGTTCGGGATTGGTTTTTCTTGGGTCAGTCTCCAGTTTTAGAGCTCAACTCTACATAACTACAGGTAGTATGCAGTTTGATTGTGAACCAGATTATATCTCAAGGTGTGCGTTGGAACTCGTTCAGTGCAGCAGTTTGCAGGAAAATCTGCCACTGATAAAATTCCTCTGCAACGCTGCTGTTAACTAAAACCTGTTAAGTGTGCTGTGGCAGGAGTTCTTCTTGGACTGTCAGTGTAGTTGAGAGATACTGTGAAGAATCCTTCAAGTTGATACAGAGGTATTTGAGGCAGTAACAGTGTCTGGTAGCAACACTCAAATTCAAGATGTGCCTAATTTGTTGAGCTGGATTCTATTCATATGTCGCTTCATATTTTTGAATCTTGGAGAGACACTCATTATCAATCTTCACTCCTGTAGTTTTTTGTTGTGTGGTTTTTTTTTTCTTTTTTAAGCCCCCTAGACAAATCCAAAAACCTCCACCCCAGAATCAAGATCTGCATGACAGTGCAGACTTTAGAAATCCTGGGTTTAAAGTGTGATTTAAAGCCTTTTGCCTGAGACACTTCTTAAGGTCCATGCTGATGAGTAATTAATATTTAAATCGGATAATTCTGCTCTAAGATATGCTTTGTCAGACCTTGTTGTAGGATCTTGTTTTTGGTCTGCAGAAGCAATGTTGGTGGGTTCACAGATTGCAGCATGATGTAGCTACTCAGAGAAAGGTTTATTTTCTCAGTCTGAGGTTTAAACATTCTTTCCCCCTTAATTAGAGGGAGAAGAATTTAAATGCTGTTAGTTTTTCCAGCCACAGGTAAACGCCAGATCAAAAGGAGAGGTGAAAGAGTTCAGGAAGTTCATTACAATAATCACACGACATAGAATAACTTTAAAGTGGATGCAGCTGTGTTTACCTGTGCTTTGAAATCTATATGTATTGCAAAGTTTGATTGATTTGTAGCTTGTTGAGCACCTGAATTCATTAAGTGATTCCTAACATATTGTATACTTCAGGAACTTCATTTTTCACTTTCTCTTGATTTTTATTGTCTCTTGCCTGCCAAGAGTGGAACAATGCCAAATTGGAACACTTCATATTACAAAATTTTGTTGGGTATATAAATGTCTGGAAAATACTTCTGAAACTATATGAAATGCTGCAGAATCAAATTAAGGAATAAATTTTTGAGCTTATTCATTAACCCTTCATGGAGTTTGGAAAAGCAGTGGCAGAGAAACTGCTAATTCTGCATGAAGTTTCTTGTTTTAGTACAAGCAGTAGAGCACAAAAATACACATGTATGTAAAATGTATAAACAATACAGTTGTCTTGACTTACACACAATGAAATGGCTCATTGAAAATGCCTAAATTCCTAAGTATATCCTTAATATGGGATGGCTCAGCAGAGCTATTTAGAATGATGCTGTTGCTTGGATTATCAGTGCTAGGAACTCTGATGGCAGTGGAAGGTGGTTCTTCTGGTTTGGGTGGTGTGTTTGGTTTTTTTTTTTTGTTTGTTTTGTTTGGTTTGGTTTTGGGTTTTTTATGTGGTTTTGGTTTTTGTGTGTGTGTGTATGTTTTGGTTTTTTTTTTACTTTTGCCCTCTTATTGCATGTTTTTTTAGTAAAATGAGTCGGAGGCTATAAGAGATATCTCTGAAGGCTCCATGAAGGAATGAGGGAAAAGGATAGAAGAAACTATTTTTCTAAAATTTTACTGATAGGTTGCTGGAATTGGTAGAAGTTTCTGGAAGTGGCTGCTTGATTCCAATTTCTTGGAATAAGTGGCTGCTTGATTATTAGATACTGGTTATATTTTAAGGGTTTTATTTAAAAACCAGATCATATAAATATCTGCTTCAAAGATGTTTCTTTCCCATCCTCTCTTCTCGGTTGGGCATAGTAGTAGATGCAACAAAGCTTAGCCAGATGTTCCTCATGACAGTGGACTGCTCTGCTTTCCCCCCAAACAATGCATTTCTCCCCAGTTGTGCAACCAACTTGATAGATTACATCTGAAAAGCCTCTATACTACCACAGGCACTTTGTAATCCATCCTACTCGAAGTAGAGAAATACCAGACACACTAAGGATATTGTGTGATGAGAGGCTATGAAAAATGCTGTGCCTTCTTCCTGTAGAAGGGCACAAAAAGTGTGTGACTAACACTCCCAGGTCATCTCTGACAGACTTGCTAATAAAATGCAAGGCAAAATGTTAAATGTACTGCACTGCCCTCTTCATTATGCTATTTTTGGCTGATCATATGAGGAAAGTATGTATCATTTAAACAAAAGTCACTGCTCTGAGTGTCTTTCCTTCCTTCTCTCCCCCACATTGTTTCACATTTCTAAACATTGAGCATACCAATCAATATTCCATTAAGAGGAGAATTAACTTGGGAGAAGCTTGCATGTATTTGCATGTAGTAGCTTATTTCTTGGTCTGTGGCTTTGTGTTGCCTTTCCCCAGTGTCTTNCACTCCAAATATTCATGCAATTACTTCTTGTAGGGAGGTTTGCCATGCCCCATCTTAATTTTGTCAATGTGAATTGCTTGTAGAGCTGTCTGCAATGCCCTGCTTGCAGGCAACATCAGTCAAATGTTTGTAGTTACCTTTTTGCTTCTGTTTTACAATAGCTGGGCATCAAGGTACTAGGCTTCAGATCAAATGTTGCCCCCGGTTACACACATGTAGTTAACAGAAATCAATGTTGCATAGGCATAAATGAAAGTTGGGTTTGATCTTTGATGAGTTAACTCTTATCTCTTTTACACTGTTGCTAGTCTGGATTTTCTGCAGGCTGGGTTGAATGCCCATTCTCAAATTCGGAATTCATGAGGCTTTGGCTGTCTGTGCCAACATTTTATTCCTTATGGTCTTTGTATGAGACTGAAAGTAAAAACCACCCGCTAGCTTTCTGAGGTCTGAGCCTTAAGACTGCAAACAAATGTAATGAGATGTGATTAAAAGCTGCCTGTAGCACATAAGAGCGTGGGTTGTGGCTGCGTGGGACCTCCTGGGGAACCTCTCAGTTGATCTTGATGTGTGAATTGTCACAAGAGCTGCTGAACTGTGGACCAAATCCTGATCTAGTTAACACCTGTGGAGCTGACATATTCCAATATGTATCTGATGTTGCACAGTGCTTCTCTACCCTGAGGAACAAATCACTTGTGAAATTCAACTGTGAAGGTCCTGAGGTCGAAGAAAAAGACTGCAAATCTCGATAGATGACAGCAATGTAAGAGAGGGGGGGAAGGAAATACTTGCTAGTCTCTGGTTTGTACAGTCCAGGTGCTTCAATACCTTTTCTTCTTTCCGCTCAGTTCTTTATTATATAAAATGGGCCAAATTTATCCTTGGCCCAGATCTGTGTAGCCAAATGAAGTTACATTTGGAACCCTGAAAACATTAGATAAATGTTCTATCCATTCTTTAAGTTTATTGAATCTCCGAAAGTAAAGCGTATTTCTTAGTACATTTTTCCTTTTTGGAAGAAAAGTGCGTAGTTTTATGATTAAACTTCTGAGCAGTTAGAGTTTTGCAATATCACAACCTTGTATCTCTGGGAACTAAAAGGCAATGGGAAGTTGTGGCCAATATTTGAGTTATTTGTGGGAGATAAGAACAGAGCATGAAATGGTATAGGAATTAAGGAAATAATAAGGCTAGCCTGAAGTCCTTAAAATGTGAGATTGACTTGAAAAGTGGTACTTGGACACAGAACTGCAGCCAAAGATGAAGAGGAGAATTTTGATTGCCATAATACTCTTTATTCTGGTTTATTTGGTTTTCCTCTGTCTCAGAGACAAATTCTGAAAGTCCTTTTGTGTGTGTGTAGGGTATGTTCTTGCTAAAAAAGAAATTGAAGCAAGTTTTTCTTAAATTCACTGTTTCAATATCACACTTGAACAGTTCACAGCAGCATCCTTCAAGCCTTCTAAAAACTATTCTTAGACAAATATTGTTGTTGCAGCAGCTAAGTTATTGAAGTATAGTATTTCAAGAATAATACAAGTAAAAAAAACCAACCCAACCCTTGTGCCGTGCTGGCATCTTTATTCAAAGAACTACATACAGCTGCAGTGCTCTGATGGCAGAGTTAAGGTAGCCTGGGCTGGAGATCAAGAATGACACCCAGTTGGGTCAGGTTGAGAAGCTTAAACACTAATTTATGATGGAAGTGCAGGTGCAGCTTGAGCCCAGGCATCTCCCGCTTGAGGTGACGGTTAACCAGGGCATCATCAGGCGCTCGTCTGGAGAAGCCGGGGTGTGGGGGGGCTGCTGTGACTTCTGCTGCATCTAATCTGAGTGGAAGTCCTTGTTAACCATTTCCTTCCTGTTTGCAGGCTGCACTGTTTATCAGGCAGTTATTCAACTTCAGGAAAATATGAACAGGCTCAGATTTCCTCAAGGTATTTACTAAAGTGACATCACATATGACTTATAATAAGTCTTTTCCTGTCTAAATGTTACCTTGTAAAATTAGAATGTATCAGTTCATGGCTTTCAGTAGACCAGTAATCTCTTGGATTTGACTATAGCCACTTCAGGTTTGGCTTAAGAAGATAGTTTTACCCTAGAAACAAAGCATGAACCCCTTATTTTTGTATTAAAAAGATTGGAAATTTAACAACAATCAGAACTGTTCAGCCTTGGGACATCTTCTTGATTAGAAAATTCTATGATTAAAAAAACCCAAGATCAACCACCAGGATAAGATCCAAGATATATCAGTGCTCACTTTACCTAGATAACGTTACTTTTAATTTTAGGCAAAAAATTAGGAATAATGCCTGGGCATTGTGTGTATAACTATCACATTCACAAATAGACCATTTAATCTTGGCTTGCTCCATCTAATAAAACAACCATTTTCATTTTTCACTGTATCTGCAGTCAACTCAATGTCCAGACATGTTTACAAGAATGATTGTAGAGCTCATACAGGAGAACACCAAGTGACAGCGTTGCTCTGTGATACCCATGGCCTCTGTCTTCAGAAGGAAATGGTAAATAACTCTGAATCTCTGTGTGGGCTGTTAGCAAAAAAAGAATTTTAAACTAAAAACTGATCTTAGCCAAGCCCAGAGCAGGCTCTAAGCATTGGTATCTGACCTGTCTGCCACTAGAGAGGGAAAGAGCTCTATACAGAGCAGGGATGCAGGCCTTGGATAAGGCACATGTTGAATAAATGAGTGAGTTTTGACAGGTTTTTTTTTTTATTCTTTCTGAGGGCATGAATGTTAAATCATATAATTTTTTTATACCCCAGAACAATTTCATGAGCAAAGTTTTGTTGCCCAGAAACATGTATAAAAAGATAGAAATCCTTCACATTCCCTGTATAGAGGAAAGTTGCAAGTAGTTTTGGCATAAATCAACAGTTAACTGCAAATTCTACTGTGGAAGCTGGAAACAAATATCTAACCATCCTGATGAACCAAGAAAGTGCCATATTCTGTATGAAATGGAAGCACAAAGACTTTCCAGGGACCTCTGGAAAGCAGTGGAATTCTTCCATTTTCCTTCATGTGACCTCAGTGTTCTATTCTGCCTCTTTTTTTAGCTGCCACTCTGAAGCTTTGCTGTTGCGCAAAAAAAACCCCAAAAACAAAC
>WEIT01036004.1:378913-393826 GCA_013389985.1 Dryoscopus gambensis | reverse complement strand
GGGGTCAGCTTGAGTTCTGTGTGTAGCTGCAGCTTTTTTTGGCTGTGGTAGGGTCAGGCTCGTGCAGTCCCATCTGCCTGGTAGCTCTCCCCTTCCAGTGTGGCTGGCTTGCCAAAGCAGTCTGCTTTACATGTATATATTCTCAGAGTAGCTGTACAAGCTCTCTGCCCCCAAGTTGCTGCATTATCTCTTCTGTCACTGCATCTTAAACCTTCAGCTCTCTTTTTTTAGATTTATCTCGTTTCAGATTAATGAGAGCACCACCCACAATTATTGAGCATCTGAAGGATAAAACACATCCTGTTAACTTCAGTTTATATTCGAAGGATTTTTTTCCATCTTTGCTTTTTCTGTTTAGGCAATAAACTCTTCTGAAACAAGAGCTTTTATTTTTTGCCTGTACAGTTAGGGCTGCCTCCCTAGTTGTGCTTGGTGCTTTAACAGGACAAAAATGATTCATAAGCTCTGAAAATGCTGTTCTTCTCCACCCCTCCTTTCTCCATTTCAGTCGACAAAGATTCTGTTATGCTGAGGCAAAGCAGAACTTAATGCCGCTTTTCTGTTTCTCTTAATTGCTTATTTTTCAAGATGAAAATATATCCTAGAGAGGTAAAATGAACATTAAAACATGTCATGATTCCTAAAATTATTTTAATAGGATTTTTTTTAAACTTTGAGATGACTCTAATCCGGAGATACTTAGCAGTAAAACAGGCTTACTAGTCAGGGGTGTATCTGTTTCTTCTGGAAGGCAAGTATGTGCTTTGTCTCACTCCATCAGAAATAGTAATCCCAGGAATACATCGAAGGCTCCAAGCTATTTTGGAGGTGGTTGTTGATGTAGAGGTCCACAGTCACGCCCACCAGAGGGCATTTTATCACCAGTTTCTTGGGGAAAAAGTTGTTTTCCTTAAGTCATGAATAAAGTAGTAAATATTGGACGGGAAAGCAATGTATGAAACATTGTACAGATAGCTTTTTTGTTTATATATAAATACATATGCTTATTTCCTGGCTGTATTTATATGTAAATAAGTAATGATGTCGGCTTGAATGGCTGGGTTTCCCCTCTGCTTCCTAAATACGTTCTAATTTTACTTAGGGATAATCTGGGGAGAAAGGAATTCCTTAAAGCTCTCCCACAGCTGGCATAGCCGTCGGTTACCAGGAAACTGCCCTCCCTGCCACACAAGTGCAGCAGATGCTCTGGATGATTGCAGTGTAGCCTTGCTCCCCCTTTCCAGGGCACTCGGAAGCAGAGGCTGCTGTTCAGAAGCCCTTCTCATTTAGGAGGCTGGAATTTGCGAATATAGTTAATAGCAAAGGCCCTGGATCTAAAGGAAGTACTTGGCAGCTGGGGAAGTGTACATCTGCCAGATGGACCTGACATCTTGTGTTTGGCAGCAGTTAATGCTAAGGCATGATATGCAAAATCCAAGGATGACAGCTAGGAAATGAATTTTTATTTTAAAAACTGTGTTTTGATTTTCGTTTTTGCTTTCTTTTTCTCATCCATCTTCCATTATGAAATAAAGCTCTGCAGAAAGGAAGAAAAAAAATCTGCTTCTGAAAATACCTTTTCTGGCCAGTTTTCAGGGTGCTTCCTCATGAAGCTGACATCTGTGCTGAAGGTCGGGCTGCCCTAGTTCAGATATGTGACCTTCATCAGCCTGATACAGCACATATAATGTGATTAATTCCCTTTGATTCCCTATGGATAAGTATATTCTCTCCAGCAGAGCCCCTATGACTTGTTTGCAGCCTCAGCAGAGGCCTGGGGTCATGTGAGACCGAGCTGCAAACCTGGGCAGGGCTCTGAACAGCCTGTGCTGGGACATGTAGGCAGAGCAGTGGTGAGCGCCCTTCTCTGTGCGGGACACTCTCTGTATGTGTGTGGGACATGCTCTGAATGATTTGAGTGGAGATTTGGAGACTTTGTGATCTCTGAGAATCTGACCCTAATCCACAGAGGATAGAGTGGTCTTGTCTGGGATAAGGGAGGCAAAGGTACAAGGCAGAAGCATAGTTCTTTGGAGCACAACCTCTGGGCGGATGCCTGCAGTAAGGATGGGCGCACTGTCTGTTTTGTGTGCTGTTAGTGGGGAGGGCAGAAGGTGCTCTGGCTTCCCCTTATTCCAAGGGTTTTGTGGTGCTCTGGTCTCAACACTCTTCTGTGCAAGATAGGGTAAAGACCCCCAACAAATGGTGGTTGGGGAGCTGTGTGGAAACAGTTGCTCAGACCTTAAAATGACTGCAATGGAAAAGTGAGGTGGAGGGTTAATCAAGACTAGCTCTGCCTGATCAGCAGCAGGCAGTCTCCTACTAAACTACCTCAATGTTTTTCAGCCTCTTTATTCAAATGATAAATCCTTTAGCCAGGAAATATTTTTTTCCAGCAGTGTTAGTGTCTGTGCAAATAAATGACCTATAAAAGAATTTTATTAATTCTCTAGGACTAAAACTTTGAATAATGTTTTTAGCTAGATAAATTTGGTTTCTAGAACTGTCCAGATGATTTGATAAAGACCTATGTCTTTGCCACCTTGTCATTGCTGAATTTAGTAGCTTAATATCCCCAAGGGTTGTAAAAGATATCTTGTGGTTAAGAGTTGAGGGAGTTGTGGGGTTTTGTTAATATTTGAGGGCTCAAGTGTAAATTAATGTTAAAAGGACTTTGGATGTTAGTCTGTATTTTGTTTCCTTGGTTTTAATTTTTGCCTGTGGTGATGAGCTGGACCACATATAAATGTGGGGACCCAACTGTAAAGACGTAAGTGAGGGAGTGTTGTCTTAGTGGGTGAGTTAGTCTGCTAAGAACTTTGCCAAGATAAAAAACCCCAAACCTCTTAGGGTAAAAAAAAAAGTAGATGGCAGCACTAAGCTGTTCTGAAGGAGAGAGAATTTGAAGGTGAGAAGGATGAAAAAGCCTGTTTAATCTGCAATTATTGCAACAGGGCAAAGCTCCCGCAACATGATAGTAACTCATGTTAGCAAAAGAACCTTGCAATCTGGTTTCCCTGCTGTTATGTTGGGAGTAGATACTACTGCTTCTTCTCATTTCATTAGTAAGGACCATATGAGGTCTGAGGGTAACTCTGAGCTAAAACAAGCTCATATCTAGATTTCCTACAGAGTGACTTAAGGATTTGACCTGACTGCTGTTTGTATCTTGGTGCTAACTCACTAGCACTATTGTTATTGTATCAGAAACAATTCCTTTGCTTCCAAAGTATCTTCAAAGACACATGTAACCTCAACATATTTTCATTGTGGCATATAGGTCTGTGGCAAAGTTTTGAGTTATTTGCTCTGTTAGTAGGACCGCATAGCCAATAGTGTTTTTTTGACAGAAGTAGCCAATACCAGACTGAAATCTTATAAAATGCTTATTATTCTATCTTTGAATTAGTATTTTAATGTGCCCCAGCAGAAGCCTTTCATGTTAAAAAGAACTACTTGTCACCTTTTGCTTACTTTGCTGCTTTGCTCAGTCTGATGTCACTGACACCAAAGGCACCTCTGGAGTGGGGGTGTTGGAGGAGAAGAAATGCTTGCATTGGTGCCAGGTGACTGCCTTGCTTGAAAACTATTTTTGAGCAGGAGAAGATTGTCTTTGCATTTTGTGAACTCCAAAATAAAGCAAGCAAAAGACCAAAACCAAATTCACTATTTTTGTTATTGTATTTATGCTTCGCGGCAGCCTGTCCACTAATAAACTGAGGAGGTGGCAGCATGTGCCTGGGGAAGAAACGTGGATACTTTGAGGACATTCAGCTTTGAACAGAATGGGAGAAAAACCGTGTGTTTTTAATTACTAAACCAGCTGTTTCCAACGTTTTATCTGAGCAGCACTCTCCTTAGGGAGCAGGAGAGCCCGCTAATGGTGCAGAAGGTGAGCTTCTCGGACTCTGGCCAGGCTTGGTGCTGTGACAACTTCCCTGGGGAAGCCTGTTCCAGTGCTCAACCACCCTCTCAGTGAAGAACCTCTTCTTAGTGTCTAATCTGAACTTCTTTTTTGATCAATTTGATTAACTGCAAGTGGAAAACCAGTTGTGTGGATGGATATTTGGTATAGCTAATGAGAAAACCCTCAAAATAATGTAAGTACCAATAAATTAACAGAAAGAAAGCAAAACAACTGAAAAAACCCAACCAAAAAGTCAACCCAAGAATTTTTTACATAGGTTGATTTGTAGCCTGTGCACTGAAAGTAACTAACTTTATATGGTGGTGATTGCATGCATTGTTTGTTATTATAAGTATTAGAGGAATTTGGCAGGGTTTAAGACTGCTAAAATAAACTGTTATTTTAGGAAACAGCAAGTAAGTTCTGCTTCTGGAGAACTGGATATATTTTGAGGACATAATTTTTAATATTACAGTTTTTGTACCTTCTTGAGCAGCTAAGGTGGTTAACTGATATACATTAGGAATGAAGAACTTGTTTATCACATGGGTCTTATTGGTCCAGTTGTGACCTCAGAAAGATGGGGAATATGATAATGGTTTTTTGTCTGAATTTAAGTTTCTGTGATACTCCTTTTTAAAAAATATATATTTGACTTGATGTTTTTCAGAAAAAAGTATCCATGCTTTTAAAGGGCTAAATGTGTTGTGTCCAAATGAAGCTTAAAAACAGGCTGACCATGGAGCTACCAGACTTTCAGTCCATGTAATCAAGTACCTACTTCCAGCAGTTCCCAAGGCCAACCATTTATAAAAGGAGAAATGATATTTTGATTTGGGCTGTTGTAATTATATTTGTCTCACAGTACCTTTCAGGGGTTATCCCACAAGTTAAATACCTTGTACCAAGATTTGTTTTATCATACACTCTTAAATCTGTTGATTTTCCTAATTATGTGTGTGTGCTTTGGGGCAATTCTTGCTTTTTTTGGCCCTGACAACTTCTGGCTTCAAGCTCTGCAATCTAGTTAGGTATTTTTGAGACTATCTTATTTTTATCTCTTCTATAACTTGTAGCTTTTATTGAATTTCCCTTTGTTATGCGACCAAGAAGAGAGAAACTGAAGTTATGACTTCTCTCTGCTAGTCATGATTTTACATTTTTATTTCATCTCTCAAGTCTGCTATCCAGTCTTCAGTCTGCCTTCAAATAAGCTTCTCCACATCCAGAATACTGTTGTTATGGTCCTCTGTGAGTCTCCAGTATTTCCCATGAATTTGGGTGCCTAGCACAGAGTAAGGAAGCAATACTGTTGATTTGATAGTGGCACTCCAAAACCGCATTATTCCTCGAGCTAACACACTGAAGGTTTCTTGGTATTGTTTACCCTGCCTCACTGAGCAGTTGTTTCAGGGTTTTCTGTGACCTCTCCAGAATGGCGCCCATGTGAATTTAGCTGAAGGACTGAAAGTCCAGATAGCTCTCCTTGAGATGAAATTACTTGATCTACTCTGTTTATTTCAATACAGGTTATCTTTGATGTTTTTAAGGTTGGGTGTTTCCCTTTTGCAAAGATCAGTGGCTCTTCTGAGTGAATTTACAGATTAGGACATTTTGGGGAATCTGAATTGGATCTTATTCTATTTTTGGAATTAGGCTAATGTCAAGAAATTCTCATTTCTCTCATGTATATCAAGGGTCCTGCAGTTCCACAGGTTTCCTTTCTTTACCAGGCTTTGCATCAGCAGGAGATGGTGGTTTGCTGAAGTCTGGCTGTTCCCTTACTGTGCTCAGGATTAGATGCGAAGTTTTGTCTCTTTCTGGTGTTACTCTCAGGAACAGATCATGGAAAGGAGGGGAGGAATGAGCAGTATGACTCAGTGTACAGCATGCCCTCCCTGTCTGACAAGCTGTGCAGTCCCTGGGGTTCTGTCAGCTCAGGCCAGAGCAGTGGTACCTTTGGTGCTGACGGGCTTGTGTCTGCGCATCCGTGTGTGCTGGATTCCCCCAGCTGAGCAACGTTCGTCTCTGCTTGTATGTCTCATCCCCATCCCACCTATTTTCCTGTGTTGCCTTCATAATGAGTCAAGTTGAATTTCTTTAAAAAAACTTGATAAAAACAACCCCCTCAAACCCAACTTCCCTCTCTGGCTTTGGCTTCTGGCTGTCATTTCTCAGGTGTCTGAACAGTTGCCTCAAGGCTTCTGCTCCTCTGTTCATTTGTGCTGATTTAAGCTGAACATGGCTGATTTATGAAATATATCTTAAAGTTGGCTGAATAGCAAGGTTTTGTTTCTCTCTCTTCACCGCCCCCCCCCTTCATGGGAACTTAATTACTGGGGGGTAGAAATGATTTTGGTGGCTGGTATTTTTCTGTTTTTATTCAATTTTCATGAAAATTAGATCCAAACATAAGTACATTTCCTTCACGCTGGAAATTCTAAGCAAATATCACTTATAAACAGTGAAACAAACAAATAAAAATGTATCCATTGCTTGTTTGCTTTGAAGTAATACTTGTATATAATCAAATGACTCCAGAAGCTGGCAGGCAGCTTTAAGAACAACATCAAATGTGATTAAAGCAAATACTCAGTTGGCAACCGTTGGACCCTTATCACAGTTAAGGCTTCTCAGCATCAGACTTTCAGCACTCCTGAAACATGTGAGAATGAATAAATAACCATCTTCAGAGGATCTGAGGTGATTGTGTCTATTTGGCCCTCGTCTTGCCATTCTGCTTCCGTGACTTTCTGCATTTCTGCTCCGTGACTTTCTGCATTTCTGCAGTGCCTCACGTCAGGCTTTGCAAAGCTCTAGGAACGGGGAAGCTGAGATTCAGGGAAGAGAAGGGATTTGCCTGAGGCGCTCAGATCAAATGTACTCCCAGTTCTGGTGGCAGAAATTGCGACTTGCACATTTCTCTCTAGGCTACAGTAATCTGTTGTCCTGTAGGGCAGCCCTGTTTGTTTGTGCCTGGGCAGTCTGGAAGGTGACCTGCCCTCAGGGGTGGGTTGGTGGCTCTTGGCTGCAGTGGGGAGGTGAAGTTTTGCCTGTGCTTTGAGCAGGTTGTAGTGGTGATATTAAAACCACGTCTGCCCCACTGCCAAGGACTTGGTTGGTCTTGTAAAGTTTAAATTTACTTCTAGTGTGCCTGTCCATCCTAGTCATCATAGAATAGACGGAGACAAGAAAATGGTATTTTATAATTTTTTTTTACTCTCCAAAAGCAGAGTGGTCCTTCACCTCAAAAAGATTGAGAAATCTTCTTTGTCATATGCTGCCGCAACAATGCCTGTGGCTTTCAGCACTGGAATTTTGCCACTTTATTTTGTGAAATACTTGTTCTTTATTTCAGTTGTACACTGGGCTGTGGGATGTGGTAGGCTCCTGTAGCAATGCCCTCAGTCTGCCCCAGTGTGCCTCTGTGATGGCTGACAGTCCCAGAGACCTTGCCAGGGAGCTGCTGAACGCCGTATGCAAAGAAGTAGCAAAAAAACGATGGAATTGAGCCCTAGCAGGCAAAAAAATTACTTCAAAGCTGTGACTGAGGCAAGTTTTTCTGAGCTTGGCAAAGGAGGCTGCGATGAGGGTTGCCTTGGAACTGTTGTCACTCTGAAATGGAACTCATGGTCTTTGGCTTGGGGATAAGATGTTAGCATAGATGAGAGCCACAGGGTTCTAAATGGTTTGGGTGTCTTAGATAATTTCTGCTAGCGTGAGTAGTCGAATTGGGGCAGCTACTCCAAACTGCTTGATTCCTTAAATGAGATGTCTCTTGCAAGGAGTCAGCAGTGTTCTGGTAACCTGGAAGAATGTGGTTGACTAATCTGCAGTACAGTGCAAAGTCACACCTCTGGCACCAGTGCTGTGCAGGAGCCTGTGCATTGGCACAGCGATGAATGGAGCTGATGGACTTGTGTGCAGGGCCATGGTCTGTCAGAAGCTGTCTTGATGAGTAGTCCTCATCCTATTGCTGCTGGATGGCTGCGGAGATTATTCTGTATTGCCCATAGGTGGGGTTTTTGCTTGTAGAAACAGTGAGTCATGAGGTAGGAAAAGCCCTTTACACCATTCTGGATGTCCGATGCCCAGACACCAGCAGCACCTGTCAGGTTATCTCTTTCTCAGTGGCACAGAAAAATGAGGGCTGTGGGGTAGGACTGAAACTCCTCAGCACGAGGGTATCCTTAGAGCACAGAGCTGAGGCTCAGACCTCAGAGCAGCAGTAGGTGATACTGCTGCAGAGATAAGGGGTGTAAGCGGGACTACTGGAGAAATAGAGTACTGGAAATCTGAAGCGCTGTCCAGAAGGGAAACATCCACGAAAGGAAAGTGGGATGTGCAGGAAGGAGATGATAGAGCTTTTTCTGTTTGCACTTAAAGGAGAATTAAGAGGATAATCTGCTGTGACAGCTGCCAGGTACTTGCTGCACTTCTGCCTTAGTGATCCACCAGTCCTTGCCCAGCACCTGTGGCTGCCCGGTGCTGATAGAGGGATGCAGCATGGATGGCCCAAGTGGAGACACTACTTTTAGAAGAAGGAAGAACTTAGCTTGTGGAGAATAGGAGAACAATTATAGAGAGCAAAATCATTGCTGTCTGTGTGGAATAAGTGATTTCCAGTTAAAGATAAGCTGCATTATTTCATATGCAATTCTGAAAAGCTTCAAGAAAGGAAGAAGTAGCTATTGAAGACATTGTTCATAACTAATCTTGTTGCTGAGACCTGTCAAGCCTTTACATTACTTGAGTTGTTTTATTTCCATATTTTAAAACCATCTGAGAAGGAAATTACTGTCCAGCTGTATTTTCATAGAGGTTGACCCTGCTTCCCGCCTGAGAATGTTGCCTATTACCTTCCTTTTTTAGTTACTTTCTTTAACTGCGTTGTCTCCTAGTTCTTGACTTGATGAGGTTTCTCTCCATCAGTTATGAACATAATTATACAGGTGTTACAACAAGTCTTCAAGCTTTGAATGGTGGTTATGGGAGAAAACATTTAAAAGTATCTCAACCTTTTGGGGGAGCACGCTCTTTCTAACAGACTGGATGGGCCACTGTCTTTTACTCCCTGTAACCAAGCCAACCCTGCTGTGGTCTGGCAGGAATTGCTCTAACCTGAGGATTGAGAGGTCATGGGGTCCCACTTCCCTCTTTGGCTCCTTGTGTTTGACTGCCACTTGAGAACTAGACTGAGAGGCTGTCATAGGGCGGCATTTCTTGAGGTGACCTACTTCTTTCATCTGGCAGTGACACCTCACCCAACCAGCAAAGTTCTATGTGCCAAATTATGTGTGTATTTGGTAGCTCTAGAGTCCAGACCACAATATTTTTGTAGAATAGAAGCCGAACCCTGGAGCTGGGCCGGTTCCCTGTAGTTACCAGCTGCCTGGCTTATAATCTTGAAAAAGTGCACCCAACATCTAATGTTAATAATTTGTCTATGCTAGCTTTCACCTACATCTTAAGAGGCAAAGATTTGTGCTTTCAACATGAGAAAGGTCAGGGTTTACACTGTCCTATAAAATTTGTGGTTATGGATTGAACTCACTGCTTTTGATGTAAAAAAAAAAACCAAAAACCCAAAAGATCAACAAACTAAAATTAATAGTTCAACACTCTAAGCAGGTATCCCTTAAAAACATGTTGGACAGTCCAGAAAAGCTTGTTGCACACTTGTAGAAGAAAGTTCTGAATGTTTTCAGAAACGTTGTGTGTTACTGGCTTAGGGCACTTCTGGGAAGTTCAGTAGTTAAGCAATATTCTAAGCAGGGCAGCAATAGGGAAACTCCCACTGATGGAGAGCTTGCCTTAACTATTTAAAAAATTAAATGGGACAAATCTTTACCTAAGTCGGAGGAAAATGTTGAAATGTGTTCTTTTACAGAAAGGGATTTCCTTTTGAACCCAGCTGGACATCTTTAGCTTGAAAAAGGATCAGCTGCCCAGGTAGATACCAAATCTGCTTTGCTGTTAGTCCCACTGGAAAGATTCCTGAAATGAAAACATCTCCAGCACGATGAAGTATCAGTAGTGGATCCTTCCCCACAGTGGAAGTTCAGAGACACCAGATATGGAGCATCAGTCAGGCAGTTTTCTTGAGGTCTTTTACTACTTCATTTCTTGTGAGAGAGGGCAGCCAGTGCTTGCTGTATCAGTTGGTTTTGGGATAGAGCTTTGGAGTTTTTTGTTATTGTGTTTTGTTTGTTTTGTTGTTTGTTCAGTTTTTTTTTTTTTAATAGTAGCTCTGAGGAAAAGCATAATAGCAATGAGAGTTCAGCAAACTTCAGCTAAATAGACAGGCAAAGTAGTCTGTTAGGAAGTATCATAATTAAAAGCAAACTACATTTGTCAAAATAAATGAAAAAAACACAGTTTATGGTACATTAATTTGTTTGCTTACTTGCACATAACCAAATTCTTTTGGATTAGCAATTGGTATCCCACTCATTAGTGACCATTATTAGATTCTATTGTGATACTTACTGGCAAATTTGAGAACAGAGAAGGAAAAGGAAACGAGTTACTGGGACCGGGACCAGGCCCAGTAAATTGCTAAGCACTCTTTGACTTAAAATCTGGATTAAAAGGCATTATTTAAGCTTTCCTTCCTAACAGGGGCGAACCAGCCACCTGCAGCCCACCAGGACAGCAGCAAATTTGTGTTGTCTGTCACAGTCCAGTTGCTCTGTGATTCAGGTTTGATTTTTTGGAAGGTGTTAGAGGTGTTGCAGACCCTCCTGTGCTGCCAAGCCTGGGCCAGGGTCTGGCCTTCACCTCGCCCTGTCGTGCTTGGGGTGAGTGGTGCAGCTCAGCTGCTCTTGTGTTCCACCCTTTGGAGCTGCAGCTGCTTCTCCTGTATGCACTGCTTTTCCAGAAGGTACAAAGTGAAATTGGGGCGAGTTTTGCCAAATGCTTTGGTGGCTCTGAGGCTGTGAATACCATTAGTGAAAACTGACTGTAGAAGAAATTCTCATGTTGCTGTTGAGAGAGGTAATGGCTGTGTCTGAAGCATTTCCATGCTACTGACATGAGGAATGAGGCACTGGTTTGTGTCACAGTTGCAAGCCAAATCCCTGCAACAGAGGAGGCTTCTACATTTGTTTGAAGGTGGCAGAGGAGCTGTTTTGGCAAATGCATTAATTCTTAGAGAATGATTAGGTGGGGTGGAGTTCTTCCCCCTCTGTATCAAGGAGGTTTCTCTCTCGATTTTTAAATTTTTTATGAGTAAGGTACAGGAAGGAAACTGTGTAATTCATTGAACTGTGTTTTAATCAGATGTTAGCACTTTGCAGTTCCATATGTCTTCCTAGGTATCTCAGCAATTTTTTTTTGGGTAACAGTAAAACACGAATCATGCCACTGTTATCTCTTCTTGCTTCACCAAGCAGGACTCAAATGAGGAGATTGGTACAGTGATTCCAAGCCAAGAGCCTCAGAGGTTTTTAGCAGAGAAAAGACTACAAAAGACACTGATGAGGTGATGTAGCAGAACCTCCTTAATGTTTTTAAACATTAAACATCCAGAGTGTCAAGGAGGAAGCCATTTTTACTCATACCTGAATGTTGTTTCTTCATCCTAGGCAGCAGGTAAAGAAGCTTGCTGCTCTCTTTGAAGCACTTGTTGATCAATGTCTCCTGCCAGGCATAGATGTCTGTACCACCTGCGGCCATGGCTGTATTCCTTTATATTGTTCTGGTAAACTTGGCACAGTATTGGTGCTTTCTTGTATACTCTTAATTAATCTTATCTGAAGTGTGCATCTAATAAACTTACTCTAAGTTTTGTCACCAAACTCTTACTTCTATTAGAAATATGATTGGCATATACATTTAGTGACATTTTTTAAGAAGTTTCTTTATCTAGAGAAAGACGATGAGCAAAACCAGGCTGAAGGAATTGCTTATACTTGGTCTCCAGTGCACCATTAGCTGCATACTGCTGGCAAGTTTGGAAAATTAAAAATAGCTATTTTTGATGCTGAACTTCCTATTTTCAGGGTATTACAACCTCACTCAAAAATCCTGAAGTACTCCCAATGACTTCAGAAGAGGCTCAAGTTAATTTCAGAACGTGTGGTAAAGCAGATTGATGAGTAACTTGGGGTAGCAGAGCGTGAAGAGCCATGGGATGTCACAACTCTGTGGAAGAGTCATCTGTGTCTAACTGAACTCAGGATGATGTCGTATCTCAAGCCTTTCAGGGATCACTGAAGTCTACAGAGATAGATTTTACCCCTTGTTGTCATGGGGAATCATCTGGATCAACTCCAGGCTGCAACTTACTTGGACCTTCTGGTCTCTGGCTGAGAATTTTTTTCAGGCATGCTGGAAACTTGGTTCATTTAGCAAGGCTTATCAGCAAAGCCAAGAGCTATGTTAAGGTTCATATTCTTGCCTAAGAGAAGGTTTCTTGCATTATTTCCATATGAGTGTTCTTACTTTGCTGTGATTGATGGCCAGCACTTAACCAGAGCATCTTTGGTTACACAGAGCTGGATGTTTGAATGCTGAGCTGTCAAGTGTATGGCCAATGGTTGAAATACAAAGATTCAAATTAGATACCTTCGTACTGAATGCAGTTCAAGGAATGACAGAATAGTTTGGGTTGGAAGGGACCTTTAAAGTCTAGTCCAGTCCACCTGCCATGGGGAAAGATGTTTACAACTATGTCAGGTTTCTCAGAGTCCCATGCAACCTGACCTTGAATGTTTCCAAGGATGGGGTACCTACCACCTCTCAGGGAAACATGTGCTAGTGTTTTGCCACCCTCATTGTAAAAAACTTCTTCTTTAATCTAAATCAACTCTCTTAGTTTAAAACGATTGCTTCTTGTTCTATTGCAACAGGCCTTGCTGAAAAGTTTGTCCCCATCCTTTTTATAGGCCCCCTTCAAGTACTGAATGGCCACAGTAAGTTCTCCCTGGGACCTTCTCTTCTCCAGGATAAACAGCCCAACTCTGCTTGCGTTCCATCCCTCCAGTCATTTTTGTGGCCTCCTCTGGACCTGCTGTAGCAGGTCAGTGTCCTTTGTGTGCTGAGAGCCCCAAAGCTGGATGTAGCACTGCAGAGGTGGTCTCAAGAAGGTGGAGTAGAGGGGCAGAATCACCTCCCTCTCAGTTCATAAGAATTTCTGAGCTCAGGTCCTTGAGATAAATTTGGCATAGGAACAGTTAAATAAGTTCTCTCATTGTGCTGTGAAAACACTGAAGGTGCCTGTCTTGGTCCAGTCAGTAAGTGGAAAAGTAGAAGTGAGACTCTTCTGGGGTGTGCACTAGGGTAACATCAGCCTTTTGACACCACTTGGACTCAGCTGGGCTTTCATTTTTGTACCTGTCATTAAAAACTTAAACACTGAAGAAGGACATAATTGCAAGAATTTTAGATTAGGATTATTCTGATAAAAGCCATTGGAGTTGGGATTCTTAAAACCCATTCACTAGGGGCACATCAGTTCCTGTCTTGATCTAGTCTCTGGGATTTTCTAGCTGACTTTATTCTGTGTAAATTAAAACCAAAACTGAGACCAAACTGAATTTGAGGAAATTATTAGACTCTGTGGAATTGAGCATAGTGCTTCTGGTCTTCTAAAATTATGCTTTCAAATTGTGCACCAGGAATATCAAGTTGGGACTTTTCCACAGTCATTTAAATCTTTCTGAGAGCTTTGAGTTTATCAGCAGGAGTACATGATGTGTTCCTCTCTTTCTACCCTCTACCCCCTCCCACAACTTCTTATTTCTACATGATTGTGCCCTATTGGATATAAAATAAACATGCTTGCTCCAGAAGGCTCTGTGATGCAAGGAAGAATAGAGATCTGCTCTTCCCATGGTGACAGAATGCCTAAATAAATAGTTGCCAGTATGAGCATGGAAGCTGGAGCAATGGTAGTTTAACCACTAGGAAGTGTATTCAAAGAGCTATTGGTAGCAGAAGAAAATCAGCTAAAAAGAAGTCTGCCCCTTCCTAATGTTGCATGGTGGGTAGAAGGGAAATATTTATCAATTTTCTACACCTCCCCTTCCCACTCTCCCCTTTATTTAAAAATTCTCATTCAGTGGCATAAGGGGATTGTCAGCAACTGGGTATGCAACTATAAGTATTTTTTTTCACCCAGTAAAACCACTTTTATAATTGGGAAATACTGAAAATAGCTGCCTTCCTGCAGGAGGATAGAAAGGGCTGCAAAATAAGATCTCACTGGCAGAAAAATGTGTGCCTTTGTTTTAAAGACAGCAGTAAAAGGATTTGTTTTGGGTGTTAAATATGTCAGCATTGTAAAGAGCCAGCAACCCACTTTGTTTTTAAATGTTTAAATAATCGTTCCTATGCTATGCTGCCATGAATTATGATTAATTATACGAGTCACAACTTGGTAAGAACCAACCCATGAATGAAATATTATATTCAAGGGTTTGTTTTTCTGCCTTTTTTTTTAAATTCGTGAGCTTTCTAATTTAAAAAAAAAAGGCTGGCTAAGAGAGGCCAGCTGGCACTATTATAGAGTGATAGGGAAGAGCTGTGAGCATCAAGGAGGCACAGCGTGACGGAAGGCAGCCAAAAGGATTAAGGTATCTTAGAACTTCTTTGCCGTGGGCTTAGTCTGATGGCAGAGGGAACGTGTAATTCCTGCTTTATTTTATTTGTGGCACAAGTGAGTAAGGGGGTTGGAGTTCTCATGACACAGCTTGAGGGATGGGGCCAGTGGAGCTGCTGCTGAGGCATCATGGAAGTGCAGAAGGGACAAAATGGAAAAGATGTTTTAGGTCACCTTTTTTCTGAAGCTGCCTTCCTGTGGGTCTGTTGGCATAAAAGGATAGTGAACGGGGCTGTCCAAATGGCAGAGGTTTCAGGGGAGGATTGGGAGTAATAAGAGTGCTCTGCTTCAGTATTAATGCTGGGTTGGCTGAACTCTGCAAATATTTTCAACTATTTTCACTGGGCATTCAGGGACTACAGTTGCCTCCTATATTAGACAAATGTCCCATTTAACCTGTAAG